>VBVQ01000426.1:0-60021 GCA_011636635.1 Tetramorium simillimum | reverse complement strand
GAGAGAGAGAGGGAGAGAGCTTTCAGTTTTCGATAATTTAGCTTCGATAATTGAATTGTTTGAAGTGATTATTTTGAGAAGTGCAACAATTATCACGATTATACGCAGCAAATTGTGGGATACGCTTTATCCGGACACTTAGTGGTACTAAAATTCAAACCGTGTATAGTTCACTACAGTTCGCGGTAATATGTGGCACGTACTGTACGATAATTGAAAGAGTTAAATGGCGAGCGATGTAGTTTTCTAGAGCCTTGATCAAGTTTGCCCAGTTAATGGAAATTGACCGCACAAAAGCGTTTCCAATCAGGCACCGATAAAGCCCGTAATTTTCTACCAAAAGTTCCAGAAGGGCTAATGCGTCACGTCGCCATTTTCTTTCTCCTTACAAAAAGAGGAAAGAAAGGACCCGTTAACTCGGTCCCTTTCATGTGTGTTTGACCAATCAGCAGAAAACGCACGCAAGTATTTGCACTATACACTTTGAGAAATCGGATTGGATGCCACGGTGACTTTTCTCGGTAACGAGAATTTTTTTATCGTTCGTCCAGTAGAATCAGAAGGGTGTATAAGGGCAGAAGGTAAAATTGTTACCATCTATTATTTTTTATCATATAATGGCGATCATAATTTGGAAATTTGAAGCTACTATATATATTTTAGGTTCCATGTAATATTTGTTACAAAGTTGAAACGATTATTAAATTACGTCGTCAAAGTTATCCAAATCACGCCACAGTGCGTGGAGACCACAAAGTACACCCACGGTACGCACGGAATTCGGTGGAATTCTAATCAGTCGATCAGTCCAACCTATTACCGAACACATCTTTGACACGCATCGCTAACGCTAATCTCAGATTAGCCGTGAATACCAATAGTCTGCGGAACTAGTGTACGATCTGTCGCGATAATTGACAGAAATGGTCGCTCGTAAATTCAAGTATTCACAACGTACTTTGCATAAGATCTATCTTCAATCTAGAAGGAAGCCCCCCTCTCCCCCGACCAGCGAGTTTTATTGCCGATCCTTTTACAGCTTTTACCCTCTCGAATACTAAACGCCAACTAAAGGTTAAAGGAACAACGAAACGTTGGAAAATCGAGCGACTGGATGCTCGTGAGGGCAGTGAGGAAAAAAAAATGCAAGGGCCTTCGCGTGTTTCGAAGCTTTGATACGAGTAACGATAAAGTGCAGTGCAAATGTCAGAAAGATTAATAAAGCGACTCGCGCGGTCTTCATAGGAACGAAATAAAGGACAGTTATAACTAGTTGGGATTCCCTATCGCGTCAAGCGTGGAGCAATCTGAAAAATTACCTACTACGCAACGCGTCGGCGTAACATATTACATTTTACATCGATAAAACACGGTTTCGTGCCGTAAAATCACGTAGAAAGGCGCGCGATGACCGTTAGCTTGAAAATTCAGTGCTCTGATAAGGGCAACGAACAGGAGGGCGATACGGGCTGGAATATTACCGGGTATCTTTATTCAAACTGTACACGTGCTTCTTCCGGCTGTTTTGTCGCTTGGCCAATAACGCGAATACTACTAAAATTATACAACAAAAATCACACGAGAGGAAATAAAGAGACTTCAATCGATTTAATAATACAAGAAATTTTTATAAATTAAAAGTTTGTAAATGTTGTAACAAAGTTTACGTTGCATCTTTACGAGAGCCCCGGATTCGCCATTTATTTTTAGTATATAGCGCGCGCAATCAGAATCTCCTAGTAAATCCGAATTTCCGACGAAAAGGTTTAGGAAAGGTTTAGAAAAACGGAGCGAAGACATAGAGAAATGGTAAAGCTCGTCTTTTCGATAAAGTGAGCGCTCCCTTTTATAAGTCTGTTCTGCCCCGCGGCGATTCTATCTGTCTCTCTTTAGTGGCCGCGATACAATTGCGCCATATCCTTCCGCCGTGTGATATCGCGCAGCTTAATGGATGTCGTGCGAAAAAAAATGTCTCTGTAGGATTAAAAGAGATGGACGGCGATGGGTGCTGTAATAGTGCAACGAGTTGGAATGCAATAACAGTTAGACATTATTTATTTTCCAGGACCATTGGACACGCATTAATTACACAATTGTGTGTGTGTGTGTTTTGTATTAACTTCTCTCGTACTTAACGTTTCTGTGCATTTCCTGACTTTATAATTCTATCATCCGTGACATGAAAAGTCGTTCCGGAAAAAAAAAAGAAAGAAGAAGTATTGATAAAAATGCGCGATTTAATTTTAAATTCAAGTTTTATCAATGGTAATTTCCCTTCTATCTTTGTGGCTTATCTGTATTCATGAACTTATGGACAGCACAGCGTATAGCTGATGTAAGAATATTTCACCGGGCAGACAACCAGAGCAGTCTGTTTTATAAAACAGTTCCTTCGAGCAAGGAAATGTTATAAATGCATGAATTTTTCTCGCAAAGTATATTTAGAATATTTCCTTTTCTACTATATATACTCACATTATCTGGCTCGCTTTGATAATAACGCCAGTGCCTTTGCCGATGTTGGGGATATTCCAATAGGAGGAAGGAATGATGAACATCGTCGCGCTGCAAAGTCGACCGGTTCGTAATAGACCCTCCATGCTGGTTTCATTACCTTCGGAAAGTACCTTCGGAGCCTGCTGACGGGTGCCTAATGAATTTTGAACGTTTAATAGCTCTTGAATATCGCCAAACGAGAATGCAAAACGCGTTCTGAATAATAATAACCACCTCTTTATCTTTCCCTTTTTATGATTGCATTCTATCGAAAGACCTCACGCAATGCGTGAAAATTTATCACGGGAATAATGGTATCGCATATATTTTGCTCAGAACAGTAAAAATCTAAATTACCTTAAATTAAAAGATGCAGAGCTCATCCTTTTTATATTAAAAAAAAATTTTTTAACCGTTTAATCTCATTTAAATGAATCTATATTATGGTATCAGATATCTAGCTTAATATTTACAAATCGAATTTCTGTATCAATCTATTCAATTCAATCTTCTGTAAATATTTAATATCCGTTGTTTTTCAAGGTCCGTCGTTTTTACAGGAAGTCAATCGTTTTTCCTTTTTATGGTAAACCACATGCATCTGGAATAATGCCAACAGACAGCCAATATGATAGACCTACTTGCATGTTATTCGGAATTATGCTGTCAAGGATGTTCGGAGTTATTGTCGGGAGAATACATGAGTAATTTCGAAATCATCGTCAGAATCATTGTCGATCAAATTTTATAGTACTCGTTATATACGAAATTGTAACAGTTTTATTATTTTTTGAAGCACTAAAAATCAATTTAATATCAAAACTGACACAATTAAAATGATAAAATGAATGCGGCGAATATTAAAATCAAATAATTTTCAGAATTTCACAACAATTCATAATATAGGAAGGTTTTAGGTTACTAAAAATAAACATAATATGAAAATTAACCGACGCAATATGATTCAATGTTTAATACAATGTCTGTTGTCTTTAATAATTTATATAATAAAGCCTTTTAAAGATTGGAATTGTATTCTAGTATGAAAAAAAAGAAAAAATACAAACAATACAATAGTTCTTTTTTTCAGGGAGATTATTTTTGTTTATCTGTGTAATTACTAAAGTGTTACTTTTGGGTTCTTTTACTCACCGTCTAGAATCTTTTTATTCAACAAGCCCCAGATTGCTTCGACGATATATGGCGGAAAATCTCGTACGCTCATGCAGACATTAGTAAGAAAGATAGATGTAGACGAGCACGCGAACAAAGAGGATATGATTGCGAATCACAGCTACAGATGTTGTTTCGACCCAGAATAGTTCTTAAAGTTAGTACTGTTTGTAATGCATCATTCTTTTCAATGATTTACATTTATGAACAGACGGGACATTTTACTCCTTTTTTTCTCTATATATTCCGATTTAATTGATTTATTATAACTGAGATATATCGCGATTCAGTATAAACGCTGAACCAATAATAATATTTCTGTAAAGAGAAAGCAAGAGAAATATTTCTATATGATATGATAAATGGAGTTTCGCTGTACTGTATCTGTCCATGCACTTTTCCCTGCGATAGACGAAAGGAATACGGAAAACAGGGGAAGGGATAAAATTTTCACGCGCACGCATTGGGATCCCGCTCAACATCTGCCAAACTGTCAATGTTTCATTCGGAATCAATAATATCGAAGTTCTTCTCTACCTTTCAATTTCCCTCGAGTACGGTAAAAAAAAAAGAGGAACTTGATTTTTGGGATAAGCTTTTAGCTCGTAACTACAAACCTATTGAAGTTTATCGAAATATCTAGTTTATTATCTTTTTTTTTGATACGAGAAAAATGTTTAAAATATTAGAAGACAATAGGAAAATGAAGTTCTTTCTAATCATATAAAGTAATCATTCACAATTTTATCATTGGCATTTTATCTTCGCCACATTCAATAATTCGATTAATCTAATGCGAAATGAGCGAGTCAATTAAAGTATTTACTTCTTTATTTAAGTGTGGAAAAAAAAGATATACTTTATCTAATTATGTACTTTAATAGAACCACCCTTGAAAATTTATTTCGTTTATCGCCTTTTCCGCTACAACAAATGCGTCATCGCCTATTTCGAGATCCTTTCGAACGAGCGAGTGCTTGACGTTCGAAAGGCACTAAACATTATGGGATATATCGGGCGAGAGAGTTGTAGGGCGATGGAGCCCAGCCAAAAAGAGATTAACCCAAAATGGCGAGGTCAAAGCGCAAAGATCTGGAGCGGCGATAGGCGCGCGTATTAAATTTTCCACGATCCTTTCTCAAGCGTGTCAGAAAGTATTTACGTCTGCGTTTCTAATCCTTTCAACGTTTACGGTAAATGCTATCTACATATGTGGTTTGAATTAAGTTTTGGAGTCGAAACTTATTTATAACATATATTGCAGCATATTTATAATATACAAACACATCACAATAACTCATTCATCATAATTTAACGTTAATTTTATTTATTTCTCTTAAAATAGAATTTTTCTGCACTTATTTGAAAAATGTTTCCGCTGCTAGAAAACATTTTCGCACAATTCTTTAATTGAAATATTTTACTCAAATTTTTTTTGAACGAACAATTGCGTTATTTAGATATAAAACTATGCGACACCATTTCGTACTTTAATGAAATATCACATTACTTTTATAATTTTTTTTTATATTCTATGAATTTCTTATAAAAGAAATTCAGTCTGCGTGAAATGCGAATTTTCCCTTTTATGTCTGTGTGACATATGTATATACCACATACTTTGAAAATTCATAACTTTATTAAGAATAATGTATTCAGACGGTATACATTCCATCTTGAAGGTCACGTCTTAAACTACCAAAAAAATTGTTTTATTTTTTCAAAACTCATTCATATATAATAGTATTTTTTCATACTTTTTACTAAATTTTCAACAGGAATTATATATAAATAATGCGTTAAAATCATAAAATCACAAAATCAATTTTCCTTGATTTTCAACTTCTTGTTGAATAACATTGATTTTCTTTTGTCAAAAGACAAGAGCACGCAATAGCTGTGAGAGTATGGAATAAAGCCGTCTATCCATTACATTTCTCAGTGGTGTATTATAACGATGTAACTTCAGCGAGAAGATTGCATGCGAGAGCTTGGCGTAAGACCCGTGGCGTAGTACGACGACATGGGGGCTGTCGTCTGGGGGCTAGTCGAGTACGGAAAGGGCAAGGATGGTAAGGCTGCTTGTAAGGAGGGATGTTTTACTGCGGCGTAACTGATATGTAAATGAGACTCGCGGAGGATTCTCGCGCGAAGGGTTCTCGAGCTTTTCGCGACGTAGAGGAATAATAAAGGTACAACTGCACGTGAATGAATTTTTATGGAACTAATATGTAATATTTATACATCTTTTTGTAAAATGGAATGAAATAATTCTGAATGCATCATTGAATTTGTCGGCAACAAATTCGCAGTTAATAAAAAAAAAAAATAGAAAAAATGTTTAATCTCGAACATTTTCTGTATAACATGTAAATGGGTTATCATTATTAGATAGCTTCTTCCTGTTCCTCGAGGATAAGCCGCTTCCTTCGACAGGCAGAGAAATAACAATGGCGGATACCAAATATACATATAGGTAGATATATCCCTCTTCCCTCTACCTTCTTCCTTTCCCAATTGTGAACAACGCGCTCGAACATCGAAACGGAATACTACGAAACCATAAATCTTAGCTGCAGCCTCCTGTTTTGCGCATTCGGTCGGTTACCGTCCATAAATTCACGTGGAATCCTATATGTTCACGCAAATTCAAGATGGGAAAGGGCGGATAGTGGTTGAAGAAAAGAGATGGAGAAGCTCCTTAAAGAAAGAGACGCAAGAAGTATTTGGAAGCGAAAACTTAAACTTTCCACTTATTTCTAATTGAAAATAATATAAAATAGCAGATAAAATAGAGTTGAATTAAAAAAATAAAAAGGTAGAACCAAAATCAAGGGTTAATGTACGAGCCGGATTTAAGATGAAAACGTAAAAATATACGATAGTAGAGTGAGATAAGACGACAGTGAATCAGTACGAGTACTTACAGATTATTACTTTTTGCATTCCTGACTTGACATATGTGGAAAATTTAAGAGTCATGTTCTGATAGTTTCTGCCTGCACACATTCTGTCAGTAAAGAGAGACTTTATTTTCTCATTCCGGCAGTTCCGTCACTTCCGAGCGAAGTTTTCAAGAAGTAAACACCGCGAATGTACGAGAATCTGCAACGAGCTCTTTTCAGTGCCAAGTCAATAGACGCTTCGACGTAAAAGTCGAGCATTTTTCGAGAGAATATTAAAATGTCAAAGACGCTTCACATTCTATGTCCCTCAGGTCATTTCTCACAAACTAGCATAAGACTGGCGGTGAATTTATCCAAGAACATCGAAAAAAGCTTTTTTTTTCCCAGTGAAGTCTCTTCTCATGCAAAAACCTTTTTTATTTTAATTAGTTAATATATTTTTAAATGATTTTTTTAGATATTTGATATGTCGATACTTTGGCATTTCAATTAATTAATATCTTCAAGCATTTTAAAATTTACTTTTATCTATATTCATTTGCGCAGTATATTCAGTTTATTATTGATTGGCAGTTTTTCTGGGCCATAATTATAGTAATTATCTAGAGAGAACAAAACTACAAAATTTAATATTGTTATTATCATAATCTTCTTATACTTTTATTAATTTCCCAATTAGAATTACGGAATTGTAATACGAAATGTAATTGATTAATTATTACATTATTTCACTTTATAATATATAAAACCCAAATAATACGGGAACAATGTACGATTTTTTTGGAAGAAAATTTTTGCTAGTTAATTCAATAGATTAATATTAAATTCTCAATTGAAACGGATATTATAGGATGGAAGAATATTGATTTTTAAGTACATAGTTCTTTATATACATGAATATATAAAATGGAAAGACCTTTAGCACAAAATTATTTTTTCCATTTAATTTAATTAACATATTTCTCAGAGATATTTAATTAATTAATTCGAAAGCATTCTTCACGTATATATAATGGAGTTGTGATAAATAAAACCGTCGACATTTCATAAACGTTCGAGGGCGATATTATTCCTGCAAGTCTTTTAATTATTAATAATGCCATAAATCCAAGCTGTAATTTCACTGCGACATACATACATAAAACACGCGATCCTTGGAAACAAAAGGACCTCTAAAGGAAATCTGAAAAGTGAATAGCTTGTACTCTCGAGCGTATAAAAAAGAGAAGGTATTACAATTTCAAATGTAATTCCTTCGGAGCCTCACTGGCACCCGATTTCGTCTCGAAGGAAAGCGACGCCGTAAAATCACCGACGTGTCTCAGCGAGAGAAGGATGTTAGTATCTCGGATTTACCGTATTACTCCAAGAGGTGATAGTTCAAGACTCTTTAACCAAATTAACTGCAACTTGATACGCGCGACTCTAATTAAAATGTCTAAAATGTCGTTCAAAAACAAATACATAAAAGAAAATTGAATATGGAAGAAGTACTATTTCCATTTTAGAATTTATAAAATATTTTGTTTCCAAAGATCTCCGTCCTAAGTTTGATCACAAATTATTCAATATGGTAATCGATTATTACCGAGATACATTATCTAATACCAGCGTAATCTAATACTATCAAATTTTTGGCAAATGTTTCATGTGTTCTAATCTTATAAACCCAGATATAATCCAACTTTATCAAATTTTTGTAAAGTAAAAGTTTTATATTTTGGATTAGAAATATTCAGACTGCGGGTCCAAGTCTGCACGGGAAAAGAAATTGCAAACGATTCGTAATTCTGTATATATATTTGTCTTTTATTTAATAAATTAATTTAATTTAAATTTCATGCACACACTATTTCGTGCACATACAAATATTTTTATTCTTAAATTTTTTTTCATTCGTTAAAAATGGAACTAAAGCTGAAAAGCTATTCCATACTATTCTTGTATAAATTAAATGTTTAAATTGTTGTTTAAATTTTTAATATAGCCGTACGTGAAAGAAGAATTAGTGACTTTTCTCGAGGCAACGACGTATTGCGTCTAGTAATTCGCGCAGCATACCGTTTCCCATCACGAGAATTAAACGATCTGGAAAACGGCTACCGTATAAACTAGTCGGTGGAAACTCCCCAGTATTCATCAATAAGCTGCATGGACGACTAACGCGAGGCGATGCAGAGTACAAACGCTCTTAGACTAATGAAACACAGGTCCACCGAAGCAAAAGACTGTTTAAAGTAAAAGACCTTAGAGAATTCATGAGTACAAAGAAAAGAACCTTTAAGCGTCCATTTCGAGAAGTATGCAGACACAAAAGTGGATACTATATGTGTGCATTTAATACAATGTAATTATTTTTATAAATTAATCTTCACGACTTTCAATAACTTTGTACTTTGATTTGAGATTAAACATTCATGATTTGTGTATCACTAAATCTTTAAATAATTGAATAATATTTATAGTTTCGACGTTTCGTGTTTACTTACTGCTAAGACCGTCATATTTTTCGTTTCGATATCGTATATAGAACCAGATCGATTTGAACTTTGCGCGCAGAAAAGGAGTGCGCTATTAGAAGCGTCATTTATAGATTTATGACCAGGCAACGTGCACGAAATAATGTCACTGTCGTGCTAAAATATATTGCGCGTTCGATATTGCGACGCACGTAGCCAGAAAATGCATTTTATGTATCCGCATATTTATGGAAAATTTATAACTGCAAATATACATCTGTATAATGTACTCAGTGTTCTAAGAAACGTGCATATACAGCGAAAATGTTTCTTAAATGGATATTCCCGAACGTCAAAATTTCTTTGAGAAATATTTATTGTTAGTTATTAAAAATTAAAAAGAAATGTATCAAGTATATGTGCATTCTAAAATTTAGTCGACTTTTACGTTCTCTATATTTATACAATATATAATAATGATGTAACAAGAGAGAGAGAGAGAGAGAGAGAACATGTAAATACGGAAACATATTATTCAATTAATTTACGTATTATATTTGAAGATAATAAACACATGATGAATTATGTTATAATAATTTAAAAGTTGGGAAAAAGGAGCTTTCAAAACAGAAATGCTTTTTCATCTCTGATAAATAGAAAGAATATGTAACGTTCTACATACAATCCGGCTGCTACTGATTCCATTAACCAGTTCGCATTAAACCATTCGTTGGTACAGATTAATTCTGTAAGCGTATGGGGCTACTGGCGAGATACGTTAAAAGAGATTTCAATGTGCGGGCTGCACATGCGTCTGAATTTATATTTCACGTGCCGGATAATTACACGATCGCGGATGCATACATATATTCCTATTTCATTACATTCGTTATGAAGATTTAAAACATATAATTATTGCTGTAGAACACTGAAAGCTGAAAGAGAAGCACAGATATGTTTATCCTGAGTAACATAAGATGAGAAATGTAAAAGGGGAAGTATGAGATAAAAAGTATGAAAGCCTTCCTCAGAAGGGCGCGCCTCAAAGACGCGGCCCTTTCTCAAAAGCCCCATCCGTTTCGTGTTAAATTCGGCAACCCGGTTTTGCAACTGACGCTTTCGCGTCCATTCCGTGCGGAATATCGATGAAAAAGGAACTCTCTTTTGCTTTTAACCTATTTTACGCGCGCGCGCTTTATCGTTTTTGCATTTATATTGGACCGAGTGCCTATGCACACGCCTACATGCATCTTTCAGTATGACTTGATCCGTCGTGAACACGTGGTACAACTGATTCAAAGAAGGAAGTCACTCGCCCCGCTTCGTTGGAATTCAGATCGCACGCGTCCGCCTTCATCCGCTTGTTTCGCCAAAAGTCTTGGTATTCGCGTGAGCCACCACGTGCGTGACACGCCAATGAGGATTTCGAACCACAAAAGTTGCCCCTCCGGTTTGTTATTAGATACAAAATGTCAGGAGCAATATATCGTGAATAAAGAGATTAGAAAGGGAATTGTGGACGAAAGGGATCCCGTGACTTTGATAATCCTAATAAAACTGTAATGTAATTGGATTTCTCGCAATTTGAGATAATAATTCTTCTACGATTATCTGGTATACCTTTTTAATCTATCTAAAAGATTTTCTTTAAGAGAAATTTAAATACGCGCTTATATTTTTATATTTTGCCGCAGCAGCTGAGAAAGCTGAAATATCAGAAAGAAATTTTATTGCTTTAATAATAGTGCTACCGATTGTAACAACTGTTTCTATATTGTTTCTGTATTGTCGTTGTACGTGCGGCAAATCATTTACGCGTAATATTCCCAACCTCCCCAATTGATTTAATTATTTCTGCATGCATTCAATTATGATCAAGTGATCCGTAGTTAAATATTTATTTTACAATGCGTAATCCTATATTCGATTTGTAATTTAATTCTCGATTTGTAATTGCTCCTTCCGTAGCTTGAAAGTTTATAAAAACATTAAAATATTAAGATTCGTTGGAAAGTCTTCTTTTCTTTTGAAAAAGCGATATTAAAGACCATTACATTCTATTATATTTTTATTTTATATTAATTATATATAACAATGACGTAATGGGGAACGAAGAAAGGCAGAGGAAATAGATCTTTGAAAAGTGGAAGAGTGGTACTTGGTGATAGAAATTGCGGAAAGAAATTACGTCGTGAAATTTCGCTTCTGCGGCAATTTTATCGCCATAATTTGTCATCGAAAAACGACATATAAATGCATTGACCGAAGTCGGAAGCCACACGTACACCTCTGGGGGGGAGTCATTTGCGTAAAAATCTGAAAAGCGGCCCTGCTCGGGCAGTGATTAATTCGTTCCACTCTACTCCTCGTACTCCAACGTAACGTAATACGCAGCCACGTAACGAAAACGACGCCTCACGTGACGCGTAATGGCAGAAGAGGAAAGTTTCGAAGGGCAGAAGTAGGTTAACGACACTGTGTACTTTGCGAGATTCAAATAAATCATAAATTATAAATCTCGTTAATCTCTTATGAAATATTGATTTCATACCAATTTTTAAATGGATTATGCGATGCAAGAGATTAGATTTTTAAATATATATATATATATATATATATATCTTACACGTATATGATTTCTTCTGAAATCTCTTCGAGCAGAACTGGAAGAATTTTAAACGGAAACCATTATACTGCAGATGCCTAAATTCGGAGATGCTTTATACAAAATTACAAAAGAAAAGAATTAAATCTAGCCCGGAGTTGCTCGACTATGTATGTCTTTTTATTAGAGAGAAATCTTAAAGTGATTTTAAAAATTGACTTTATTCATTTATCCCATTTAATTAAATTTTGTCGACAAACTTTATTGTCAAATCGCATATCTTAATGTACTACACCAATTGATTCGACAATAATTGCGGAAGTGTACTAATCCTGTTACAGTGCTGAGTACAAACAAACGAACAGACAGCGTTTGTAATATTCTGACAATATTAATGTTAGCTAAACTGCCAGCTGTACTATGTAATTTACGTGCTGACGTCGGTGATGGAGTGCACTATCAATAACTACGGTTAACTACTTTGATTTATAGACATGGAGTAAGCATTTCGATTTTCCCTCCACAATATTGAAGGTTTCAACACACTTTATTAAACGCGTACGCCGATACCAATTCCTGACGGGTGCGTAATCTAACTTAACATTGTTAAATGAGATAGACATTTGTATCTAACTGCTGTTACGGTTTATGAAAGTTGTTTAACTAGATATGCTTTCGCACGCTATCTTCAAAAAAATCAATGAAAATCGTGAAAAAATTGTAGTGTACTCAATTCTTTATTAAACGATTGCATACATTCAATATATTTTTGTATATTAAACCATGTTTTTTTAATTACGTCAAAATCTAAATTCGTAAATCATTAGTATTTCAAAATTTAGTATTTTAAAATCACACATAAGATTTGAATATTCTATATACGTATATGTATATAAATTTGTATACAGGACTTGAACGTTCCGGCCCGACTTTGAGATCTTATAGGAAATTTAATTTTGAACAAAAAGTTTCTTATAAATATGGATTGAAAAATACTCTCTTAAAAAATTAGCGTTCGGAAATCTCTGAAATCACAGTTTTTTAATTAGTATTTTTATATATTATATATTTAGTATTTTTTACAAATGTCTAGGAAAAGTCTTGTGTTTTTTAACAAAAAGTAGGTTTTTGGGCGTTGACTTTTTAAAGAAGCATTTTTCGATGTTTATAGGAAATTTTTTGTCCAAAATTAAATTTCCTATAAGATCTCTGGCCGGAACTTTCGGGCCCACTCTGTATATAAAGCTTCATAATCCAACTATGTCCATTCAGTTATGACACAATAAAAAATATGAAATAATTCAATATTTTTAACGAACATAAACTCGCATAAACTACGTATTACAGCAAGTTTTGACAAATTAGATTATTTCATTGTTTCCGTTATTACATTGTACTAATGAATGCAATACGACCTTAATTAACGAACGCATTTAACGAGTATATACTGTGTCACGGCGTGTAACTCTATGTACATTTTTCCTAAATATTTGTGCACCGTTGGCTACACCGAATTGGCATGTGTTAATTAATAAATATATTTAATATATATGTATAAATCGATTTTTATTAGTTTTCTTCACATTTGATTAATGTCGCCTGCTAAATTAGATTCGTTAGGCAGAATTTACTGTTCTCGAACCAATCGATTCCTCGTGTTCGCTAGATAATACAATTCTACAAAATCTATATAAAATCTCTCCTTTGTCATACGGTTTATTTTCAGAAGAGTAAGGCAGTTCAACTAGATATTTTAAAGAGAAGAGATCGCATCAGAATTAGGTTGAGCGAACCTTTTAAGTTCAAATCATAAAATAACTTCCGACGACCAATATGCAAATCATCCATCGTCAGGATGAACTCTGACGGTTAGTCGGAAGGTTAGCGCCTTCAACGGAAGGAAGAAAGGGCCACGAAGGGACCGAAGACCCCATAAGCCGTCAAACTCGACGCCCATTAATCTTAGTCGTATGCAAACATCGATCCCACTTTGTACTCGAATACATAATACTCGTGTTAACTTTCTCGACTTTTCACATCCTTCTTGGCTCGGTGACCGAAATATATCGCTGATTTTTGCGATTGTATATATACCTTTTCTATTAGATAATTTACATATATTATATTCCAGTATAGGTATTAAAAGCTAACAAATGTTACACAGATATTACACGTTTTCAATTTCACTACATTCTTGCGTTTCTATATGTTTAGTTATTACAATCTCTTATTATCGTATCGGTTTTAATATTTTTTTCACGTTGCTTGCAAATTGATATGATTATTTTGGACTTTAAAAAATTCTTACATTTCGACTTTCTCATCGTCTTAGGTGCATCGATCCTTCCATCAACTCTCTCAATATTTCTAAGCTAACGTACACCGACCACGTTATGTACAGAAGGAAGCCCCTGTCTAATGCTCTTATGTAACACGTAATCACACTGTAATCTACTTCGAGAAGACCTACTGCTACTTCCTAGCTGTCTCATTCTTTTTTAAAGTTTTAGATCTTTTGCGAGAAAGAAAAAAGTGACAAAAGTATACGATAAAAAACAAGTATATGAAAAAAAATTTTAAACATATATAAGATAAAGAATGTGAATCTTTCCGATAAGAAAAATTTTGCAAATATTTCTTTCCAATTTTAATGCACTTAATACATATACATTGTAGAAGAGTTTATAATAGGAGACTGCATTTTTTGAGTATTTTTGCCGCCACAATGAATTCAATTTCTAGTCTACCGTTCGTTGAAACTATGACAACAAATTGATTAGGCGAATGAGATGCATCAATCATGGAAAAATAACGCTAATAAAAAAACACGTCATGCGCTGGGAGAACCTCGAAAAATTTCAAACTTTTAATCGCCTCTCGTGACTAGTTTCAAAAGAGTTATGTCAACGGAACGTGAGATCGGGGATATTGTCATGCTTGATTATTCGCGCAATCTGGAATTCCGCTTGCATGGAAGTCAGCTTGGTTCTATAGAAAATTCCAGACGGCACATCACGATTACATTTTTGCGACTTTATTATCGTCATTTTACGAGCAAAAACAAGACGTTTTTTAACGTTCAATTATAAAAATTATATTTTTGAATTTCTGTATATTTAATAATTAATACATTTAAAATAAATTTTTACTTAAACTAGTTACAAAATTTCTTATTACAGATATTTATCATACTTTATGTAAAATCGTAAAAGATGCTGTTTGCATGGTATACGAATAGAACAATTGTATATATCATGACAGAAAATAAAGGGACAAATATTATTGCAATCTTTTCGCCGAGAAGAGCAACACAGAAAGAACAATACGATTTTTATTTATCTTTTTAGTTATTATATCATATGTGTGAAAACACGTTTTTATTTTTACTATCTCATAAAACCAGTTGTAGTTTTACTTTATCTAACTTAATTGACTTTAAAATAGGGTAGATAGGGGTAGATAGCCATGAACAAAAAATTTATAAAGAAATTTATACTTAAATTGTTAAATAAAATTGCTTAAATCTCAGATCATCACGATGCGATCATTCATAGTATAAACAATAGAATTTTACGTGCAATATCTCAGACAAAACGGTCGATCGCTGAATAAATGTATCGATGCGCAACACGCGAAATATATTCGCGATACTACCGTACGCCGCATTGCCATGGGCATCGATCTCTCGTGGAAGCGAGCTCGTTTTGCGGGCAATTTGTATCTTTGAATTATTTCGGCGTCGTGCCGCTGGCAGCTAAGTTCGCAGCAGCCATTACAAGAAGATAATACGGACGTTCCGACGAGGCTCAATCGAGATTTCGCAGAGCGGTCATTTGTCAACTGACTATTCCGTTCCAGTAATTTACCAGTGCAATCTTTCTAATTAGGAATACGTTCAATTTGTGCCGTATAATTACCGTCTGAGAAGTATAGTGGAGATAATTCTATATTAAAATATTAATATAATAAAGCTTTATCGAATGCCATTTATCAAATACATTTTATACATTTAATAATTTAATAAAAGAGAGAGAGAGTTTTACATTCTTTTATATATATATATACATATTAGGGAAATATTTATAGGAAATATAATACATACATTTTTATGAAAGTTTATTAACAAATACAACAATTTCTTGTTAATTTAATAACATTATTGTGCAAATTAATTGCATTAATTTAAGTATTAATATTTATTTCTAATAGTTTTAATCACATACACATTTCTCACTGCACAATTACATTGATATAATTATCTAATGCAAACTGTGCATTTTTTGTATTGTGCATTATCTGTAAGTCAAAAAATATATGAGATAATGCATGTTTGAAAAGAAGAAAAACAAACGGTAAAGTGTCCGATTTAGGTTGTGCGAGTGTGCTTGAGCGAGGTACTCGAAATTAATCCGTCGAGAAAAGAGCTCAACGTGATTCATGAATCACGATTAAGCGGCTAGAAATGCGACATCTGTTTTATCACCATTACGGCAGCAAAATTCCCTTTAGAGCGGCAAAAGAAAATGTCGTTTGCGTATTACACTTTATCCTAGATATCATTTGATTGATATTTCAACTAAAGAATTCCAAAAGTTCTTCTAACGTGGAGATATTACTGGAAAAAGTGCACACAGATGCAGAAGAGTAATTTATCATAAAAGAGATACAATTAATTTCGACAAATTTAGATACATTTTCCATTTGAAGATAAATAAGATTTATCTGTGTAATTAATTTCTTGTCAAACTTTATGTGTAAGTGGCTTAGTTGTGTAATATTTCATAAGGGCGCCAAAGTGCAGAAAACAAAGTAAAGCTAGGTCAGGTCGAAGCACGATAGAAATCAAATTAACTTCATATGCCGACGCATCGATGGCCCCGAAACAAGAAATATCAAACAACAAGAACTTTACGATTTTGTAACCAGGGATGGATGAGTGGGAAATGAGAAAAAGGGAGGAACAGGGATGAGGCGATATGAAATGAGAGCGAAGTGGAGAGCGAGAAAGAAAGAAGAGGTGTATATGTGTCGGGGTAGATGTTCACGCGCGCGCGCGTGTGTGTGACGCTGGTTGCCATTTATGTTACCCTAGGGTGAGATTCCAATTTCGCTTCCTTCCTCTTGTGCTGCACTCTTGCCGTCGTTTCTCCTTGATTCGCAGCAGTCGCTCGTTAGCATTCGTAGAAAGTCGTTTGTGACCGCAATGGATTAGCAAAGAGCTTGCGTAAGACATCCTACAGACAAATGGTGATTTGCTCTGGTGATGTTTGATTAATATGCCGTCTTTAGAAATTATTTTATCAGACGATTAGGATATGAGTGGCGATGTCGTGCAAAGAAGTGTGCGAACTCTTCTAATCTACAAACCAGAAGATCCGAGTTCAAACCCAACAAAAACAAATGCCTAATTGTTTAAAAACTTATTGCCCGATCGCCACCTCTCGGTGGAATAAGGCAATCCACTCGGCGAGAGAACACTCTTCGCCTAAGACGGTCCTAAGCCCGTTTGCAAACAGAGGAAGATTAGTGGGCAAGACTAGCAACCTACCCACTATAACAAAAATATCTGCTCATAGTACTGATTACTCAGTCTCGCAAGAGGCATGATAAATCAGAAATGACTGGACACGATCCTATATAAAGAGGAAGAAGAAGAAGAAGAGAAGAAGATTAGGATGTGATTATATTCTAATTGAGATTTCTATTATTCTGTTTCTGAAATTTAAACGTTTATGAAATTAAAAATTTCACGTTTACATATTACAAATATTAAACTGTTATTTAACGCAAATTGTATTCTTGTGTCTGTTTCAGGTGAGTCACGACCCGTATGTTCTAGTTTTGTGCAAAAATCAGAAGGAGAAAGGTGGGCGAAAAATAAATTTGTAAGTTAGCGATGTAGAAGTAGGCTAAGCCATAGAATTTCAGATTAGCAGCATCGAAAGAACCCTTTGTGGCGGATTACGGAATAATATCGGCGTTAACCTTCCGACGTACTATACGTTGAGGGATCGATAGAGCTGTCCCTCTTCGATGCAGATTAAATAATGTATTAATGAAATCCGGTATAGTGCAATTCACTCGGAAGCGTTTTTTTACTGCCTGCCCTGAATTTTCGTAGAAAAAGAGTAGGAGTAATTATTTAAAAAACATGGCCAGTCACTCTTCAGATTGGATTTTCTGATTATTCGCACAGATTTTATATTATTTAATATTCATATGAAAATACCATCAGTTATACTTAATTAATTATACGGAAATTTTAATGCAGTTGAAAATGTAAATGCAGTAGTTAGTATACATATATTATTATATAAGTATTTTATATATATACATGTATACATTTAAATACATTTTAAAAAAAGGTATAACATAAAAAAATAGGATCAGTCGTAAAATAATATTCGAGAAATGATTCTTTTTTCAAACGCAATCCACTTTATCTTCTTGATTATTACGTATATGCTTCATACAATATTGATCGATAAGAAATCTTTATTTCTAATTTTCTGTATTCAAAATATTAACTTTTATTTATGACATAGTCTTTATTCTAGAAATGTACAGTTCTGCTAATAACAATAATTACCTTAATTATCTTAATACGTTATCGCATACTTCTTCAAAATTGTATCCCACCGGTACCTTCACATTCGTATGATTTAACCAAATGCATTACGGAGTGCAGTCTAAGTTTCCACTCTGCCTTTCGAAACGAGCGGATAATCGTAATCCCGACTAACGGAGCGAGCGATATATCAACTCGACACTAACGCGATAATTAACGATGACTTATGGAGAAGGTCGCCGCGTGCACGCAGGTACAATGAACGAAGCAATTAACGTTAGAGTAGAACTGCTGGCCGTGTTGTCGTCAGTTCCAAAATGAACTTTGTTGGTTCCTAATTAGATGGAACAGATCAGATCTTTTGCATTGTTTAAGATATGATGTTGAAGCATATATAAATTGAACTTACATTACTACTAATTTGGAAAGTGAACTTTATTTATCGTAATAAATGAATTAATATTTATTTATTTTATTGGCGTTTGAAATATAAAATCTCTTGAGAAAACTATGTAGCTATAAGTCTTCTCTTTTGTCACGCTGTTAAAGAAGCTGGGAAAAATGTGGATTTATCCCCCTTCTTTGCCTCAGGGGGAGGTTAAAAAATCTTGAAACGGAAAAAGAAAAGCACGGTTCGTTTTCTTTCTTTATGTATAGACGAGATTGTAATTTCTTAAACTAACACTATCCAAATATGGATTGTGTGTCCCTTGATATCACTTATCTTTTTCCCTGTTATCCTTTTGTCTGTTTTTTATTTTATGTTTAATTTTATAAGCAAGTCAAATTTATTAACAAATTTTTATAGACCTTTCTCTTTGTCGTTTTGTTATTTTTGTTTAGAATTTTATTATTAAATGTTATGAAATAGTATTAATATATGTATTATAATAATCATTTTCGGCTATAAAATCTTCTTTAAAAAAAAAACCCTTTCCGTTCTCAGCTTTGAATTTTTGGTATGCGCATACACATTTGTATTTGTGTCCTTGCGTGCTTCAAACGGTCAAAACGTATACAAGCAGCCATAAAACTTTTCCGGCTTGAGAGTGGACGAGGCGTTTGCGCCTCGTTTTATTCCGAACTATACATAACACTGCACAGTACCAATGCAGCCTCCGATGCAAAGCTGCAGTTGCAACGCGAGAAAAGAAGAAATAGAGCTAGAGGGAAAAGGAAAGAGTCCAGACCGATATTAAAAGCTTCGTTTCACTCACAGTGTACGTATGGGATATTCTATGCACTTTTTCGATCGAAGGTATGATCCAAATAAAAGCGGTTTTCGCATTTTTCTAAAGTTAATCCATGACACTCGTTGAATCTTTTGTTGTATCTTTTTTTAAATAAAAACATGTTTATTTAACTTATTGTTAGACTAAGCTATAACATGGAAATATCTGAATAATTATTTAAATAAAAAAAACGAAATATTATCAATTGCTCACATATTTTGCATTTGCGGTATTTATTCAGAAAATATCTCTACGATAAATCTACCTGTTTTTACAGGTTACTTGATTTCTAAATATGTATGTTTTGCTTGCTTTTAATTAAAATGACTTTATGAAGAAGCATGTAATTGAACACTTTTTAAACATTATTATTATTATTATAAATATAATTATCTTAATCTTAATAAATTAAATATTATTTTATACGTTCCTTAACAATAATATAAAAAAATACTAAGACGGAGTGTCATATCAACTTGACGGAAGAAATACAAAAAATTAAATTAATCTTGAATTGATAGTTATGTACATGACATAATAATTGATAATTAGTGAATTAAAAAAAATTATAATTAAGTTTTCAGTTTAAAGATAACATGTTAAAATGCATTAGAAAATATTTCTTAAAGTCTATTTTATTAATATTTTTCAGAATATTATTCTTATACATTTTTTAAAATAAGTAATTCTGTGAATTGTACTAGTATTTTTTGTAAATTTTTTTTTAGTCAAATAAAGCTCTATATAATGACAGAGAAAATTGCGATATTCAACGGATACGTTGTGCGACCCGCATCCGAAAAAATTTTTTGTGCTCGCGGAAATTTGTTAAAATTTATTTCCCGCATGCGGTAAGCTACCCACGCATTCACATGCACAACCAGCACGTAGATACTAGTGGATGGGGGCGTTCTACCGTTTGAGCGATAAGAAGGTCGTGTATTTTACTGTAGATGACATCGATAAAATAAACGGGAATTGTTAGAGCGCGTTGTATTTTAATGAGATGCAATTTATCGTGTATAATGAATTTCTTGGACAATATAACTGGATGTATTATACTTTTGTGCCATCTTCGGGATTTTCCAGCTGCAGCAGTTTCGCGTCTCGCGTCTCCCGCGAGAACAAATTTTCGTGCCACATAAACTAATGGTGGCGTGCCTAACTATATATAAACATGTTCGTAAACTCCCATAATCCATGGACGCAATTTGAAACTGCAGAACTTTGTAACTGGAATGCCAGGTTGACCGAAAGGTTACTGGGTTGCCGATTGTTCGGAGCGAACGAACTTCCAGTTTTCCCTTTATTGCATGCAATGATGGATATACCAGATAATTTAAATCTAACGACAGTCCAAAGTCTTTCTTTTAGATATAGAATAGAACGAATAATTTCTGGCCTCTATCTGAATGTTATCGACTGCGCAGGTCGCTTTAATCAGGCGCTCCTTCGCGCTACACTCTTAAATTAAATTAGCACAGAGTACATAATTTAATTTGACTATTGCCTTTCTTGCCGCCTCGCGTTTAATAACGTTCAATTTTACAATCGAAATTAACGCGCGCAACGCTCGGAATAATTTCACCGAGTGTTGGTCGGATATGGAGAGGGAGAAAACAGTATCATGCTGCTATGTAGATATATATCATCCGTTATCTGAGCATACGCAAAGCATGTGTATCGAGCGCGGGAATGAAATACCGCCGGCGAGAGATAGCGAAAGAGGAAATCTATTCCAATGAAATTATCCTAGACAATAGGATGCTTCCAGCGAGGATCGAATGTCGGGACAAGTCGATTAAGAGATCTACCCGATATATAATCGATATAACTTCGCTTAGAGCTATGGCTGTGTATGATATATTTACAGGTATAAATTCTCACTCGTTTACCGCAGAGAATTGTGCTCCAAATTTTAAAAGGTAATATAACTGCTACTATTATTTCGATTGATTCCGTTCGAGATGTGACTTGTATTATTTTTTATACTATACGTTATTTTATATATTACATCAATATAATACAGTCAGTCGAGTAAGAGCGTGGTCGGGTTATTTTACAAAAAAATGTAATTTAAAAAATTTTCAAATATATATATATGCATTGTACTCGATCTGAACAAAGATGCAATTATCGTGTTAATGTTAATAAGGCGTCCAATCACCACCGGTGTCAATAATTGCCTGGCATCTGCGAGGTATGCTTTTGACCAAATTGACGGCGTATTCTAGCGACAGGGATCTCCAAATTCGACGAATCTCGCGAGATAACTGCTTCAAAGTGTACATGCGTTTTCAACAAACCTTGTGCTTAATGTATGCCCACACATTTACACTTTGAAGCAGTTATCTCGCGAGATTCGTCGGATTTGGAGATCCTTGTCGTTAGAATACGTCGTCAATTTAGTCAAAAGCATGCCTCGGAGATGCCAGGCAATTATTGACACCGCTGGTAACTGGACGCCTTATTAACATTAACACAATAATTGGATCTTCGTTCAGATCGAGTACAATGCATACATGTATTTGAAAATTTTCTTAAATACATTTTTCTATAAATTAACCCGACCACGCTCTCACTTGACTGACTGTATGTAATCATTTACACTAATTTTAAT
Organism: Tetramorium simillimum; assembly: GCA_011636635.1. Classification (NCBI taxonomy): domain Eukaryota; kingdom Metazoa; phylum Arthropoda; class Insecta; order Hymenoptera; family Formicidae; genus Tetramorium; species Tetramorium simillimum. Next base: position 37,962 of record VBVQ01000426.1, on the reverse strand, counting down.
CCTTAATTCATCTTTGAAATTAAATTAGTTAAATATAACTCTGATTCCTCTGGATATAGCTTTAATTATTAAAATTCTACCGAAATCTACGTTCATTTTATATCTGGTTTTAAAAGATAGATAAAATAGACGCTGACGGTAGATGAAGTTATCAAATTGGGCAAATTTTGGAATTAACACAGTACGTATGTGTTCAAAGGCTACACGATATTTATTTCGCTATCTCCGTAATAATCTCTGTCCCAGTTCACTTAGTTTACCTAACGCTAAACCGTATGAATAGATCTTAACTCAGTCAGACGCAAGTTCACACAGAGATCACCCGATCCTGACCGGAGTTAACCTTCTCAGACTGACTACCTTTCTCATAATGGATTTAACTTGTGAAACCTGGATCTGGATAAGGTTCATTTCTCCATGATCTTCAGAGAGAATCACCGGCAAACGCTGCGATAGCTAATTAGTCGTTTCTGTTCGTGAAATATCCAATCAGGAGATGGGAAATGTTTTGTCCGCAGCGAAACGTCGCGTCTTCGCGCTCAATTCGTTCCTTATTGTTGAGAGCGCCGTGAGATGCATTGTTCTCACTGATGGAAACGTGATTTAACTAGTATCCAATGAGGAGAATTGTCTTCAACATCGTCCTCGATAAATACATTCACGAGCTCTCGCCGGCGCGCGGGCGCGCCAGTGAAAAAAGGGACGAGAGAGAGAGAGGAAGCATTGTGACAATCTTGATCCAATTAGGAAGCGAGCTTAGTAATCAGATAAAGAAGAACTGGGAGGAGAGTTTAACCCGAGAGATCCTGTAGTAAATATAATTTGCTGACGTACGTATAATATATAAAAATTCCCTCTACGTAAATATAAAAATAGACCTAGCATTTAAAAAATAAATCTCGGGCAAGATAGGATCGTCCCAGTCTTTATGTCCGCGTGAAGAATCTTGTGCGTTCAGTGAAACAGGAAACTGGTAACGAGCACGAGTAGCGAAGTTCCATGCCATCGAGGACGTCCATGCAAAAATGGCAAAATGAAAGAGATCGGTGTTTCGCCAACGGGGAAATTCCAGAAAAATACGCGCGCGAGTATTGTCTGCGAGCGTAGCGTATTTTTCTCGCTTCGCGTAGGATTTCCCTCTTCCTTCGGGGCAAATTTCGAAAAATTGAAATCGCGAATCGTCAAAGACATTCTCCTGAAGATCCACCGTATGGCTGCGTAAATGTAGTCATAAGATCGTGTTATTGATGATTCGAGATGATATCGCTACTTCATTTTCTTTCTGATCCCATCAACATAAATATTGCTTTTACTAGTCAGATAATTGTTATTTATCCGATGATTGAAATCCTCTATCGCCTTTCGGTAATCCGAAATATAGCTTTCCAATAAATATCTCTCGATAGATACTTAACTGAACAACATCGGGCTTGTCGGTTAGGAAAAAAAACGCATACGAGCAAAACTGGACGTGGAAACGGAATGAGAAATTCAATCGTGAAAAATGAACGTTTGCATCGTGAACGTGGAAAAACTCGAATAAAAGTGTAAACAATTCAATCGTTTTCGAAAATGTAGCTGAATTAAAAACCAACAGAAACCACATTGAGTATATCGTGCACATAAAAAATTCCGAGTAGAAATATATTTTTTTTCTCTAAATCTCTGAATTTTATTTTTCCATAAATGAAAATTGATTTGTCTACTTTGCGATAATCCTTTATTTTTAAACATTAAATGTCTTCGTAATTAATTCTTGAAATAAATGTTGCTGCGAGAAAGTGTAGTGTAAAAGAATTAATTTAATATGATTTATTGAGAACAAATTAGATCTAGAGTTTATTCAATTAAATATACGATGTTAAAATTGAAGTTACCGACATATAAAATTGCTATATAAAATATTTTCGAGATCATTCATGTATATCAGCACCATATTAGAAATATTATGTGCTATTAACGCAACTACCACTCTCGTGCATTATTACATCATACGTATAATACAGTTACGTTATTACATTAGAGAATAATGGCAAAATGGAGTAGTTGCGAAATTACTGACGGATACGGTAACTGTGATGAGATAGAATAGAATTGAATAGAATAGAATAGCGAGAGAGAGAGAGAAGAGGGTGGGGGTGAGCGATTTAAAAAGTACTCCGAAAAACACCGATGAATTATGCTGATTTCCATCTCCATGTAGCATATGATTAGTGATGAATCTCATTACTATTCCGTAGTTTTTATGTTATTTTAGGTACTTTTTCAAAAGAATCTCAAATTATGAATGTTCCTAAGAATTCCCATAAAATAATTGTTTCAATTCCTTTTGACGTGATCATATTGTAAAAATGTGATTTTAATAAAATTGTTTTAAATATTAATGCACAATAACAAGCTATATTTTTAAAAGGGTTGTAAAGATATATATTTTTTATGTTTTAACATTAAAAACATTTTTATATATATTATCACGATTTATATTAAATAACAACGAGAATCAAATATTTTACTACAAAATCAATCACAAGAGCAAGACACTGTAAACTAATGCGCAAAATGATAAAGTTGGCCCTTAATATATATAATATAGTTAAAATTTAATTCAATAATCATCCCAATGTTCATTTTGCGGAACAACGCGTAAAATTGAAAAGCAGTGATGCATTAACAATTTTATTTATTATTACTTAATTGCCAGTTTTTTAACATGACTCTCCGCATTTAATTAAAATTTGCTATTTTTCTTACTCTTAATCTAATAATATTATTAAACTAGCTGTTATAATGTTTCATGTTATGATGCAGGTAATTTGTAAATTTAATACGTGAGATATTTATGTGAAAACCACTTGTGTGATTACAATGTATTTACATTATTGTGTATCATATATGGATTTTTGACATTGCAATGAAATATTATTCGTATCGAATATTTTATGTTGGACAATATGTTACGATTAGTTTCAAAAGTTGTTATTTCCGGGAGGGAATGCGGTTTATTTCGGTAAAATTTACGCACATTGTGGTAGCTTCAACTTTATCCTTGCTTAATCCGTTCATCAGCGTATCGTATTGCTGACCCAGAAACAAGGCAAACATTACATCGAGTTTAAATCTCATATTCCGAACTCGACGGCGCGGCGGACGTACTTTATTAGATTACAAGTGCAAGCGCTAATATTTGCAATTGTATTTCGAGGATTCGACGACAATCTGAAGACGGCAATTTCGTTAATTAGTATATTATCTTGATAATGATAATGATCATTAATTAACAGTAATATGTTTATTTTAAATAACTGTTTTGTATCTTTAATTCTTTAGAGATGAGAGAGTTATTTAAATTATTAAATTATAAAATAGCAAAAATTCTCCTACTTTTGAAAAATATATAAATTACTCTGTGTAATCTAATACATATAATTGTAACACAATTCAATCGTACAATATTTTAATATTGCCTTTATTATATTCATATATACATATAGACAGATTCTCTCTTTCTCTTTTTCCCCTCTTTTTCAACATATAATACACATATACATTTCGAAATAGTAACTAAATATTGTTATTTCAAATATCTCTTTTTCTCTTAATATTCAAAAAATATTATATGACATTACAATAATATCCTTGTGTACGGTATTTATTAACAACTTTTTTAACTGCTCGTTATTCATGGATTTTTGTTGAAAGAGTAGCGGTTCTTAAAAAAGATTCAGCTCTATTACTATAATATTTCATTGCCTGAAAAAATAAAAGATTTAACATTGAATAATTAAGTAAATTTTTATTTGGATTAGTTTTTGAAATATAAAATAATAGCAATAAAGGTGTATCTAAAATTTGATTCCAAACAAAATAAAGAAATTAATTCTCCTCTATTATTGAATGATTTTTTGCTTTAAAATTTCTTAAAGTTTATAATTTTTCTTGAAATTGAATTTTTTGTTGCTTCGGTAAAAAATTCGTTATCTGTAAATTCTCACGTAAATATTCACGCGCATATTGAACATATTGAACTGTAATTCACTTGATAAATTATAACTGCCAATCCCTTTTCCAAGATGCATTCTTGATTTAGTTAAATGCCTTTGCCATCAGGTGACGAAATCGGTAATTTCTCGAAGCGTTCGAACTCGTAAGTGCGAGGAATACATTTAATTTTACAAAATCGCTTCCTCCGATAGCAGAAACGAGGAGAAGGCGGAGGAAAAGGATCTCTCGTAATTACCATTTAAAGGCCAGCTTCGTAGTAGCTGAGTAACCTCTTTGTCGCGCACAAATTGCGAACCAATAAAATTCAGAACCAATTCGCAGAGAAGTCCTTGGTTATTTAACTTGCAAAAATATTCCCGTTCGTCTATATTTTATTGCTATTTTGGACTGTCCTTTCTGGGAATCGTGTATTATATTTTTGCTCCTTAATTCTTTCGATATTGGTACGATATTTCATATCTACTGCATTTTTTCTCGTTCACGAACTCTTTACTGAATTTGAAATCAATTTTTATTTATTGAAAATTTTATGAAATATCGTATCCTATTTTTAAAGAAGCTTTACATTATTGCAAATACGTGTTAAACTGATTATGTCTTTTGATTGATACGTTCATTGAAAGATTTAGTTTACATTGAAATGTTTTTTATTTCGTTCTTGTTAATGTAAGAAATATTGTAATAGATAAACGGTCAATGTGTGCACCGTTTGCCATAAGAGATTATGTCTTACAGACAGTTAATTTTCTCGAAAACAGTACGGTAAATTGGATTCAAATTTTACATGTAGGAACAAAATACGTTAATGAAAGCCAAATATCTTATCCAAATATTATAACAATGGTGTTATCTTTAAAGCAAAGTTTATTTTAATTTGTTTATGGAGTAAACTTTTTTATTTCCGGAAAATTCATGGAGTCATTACAGAAATATGAATGAATATTCAACCCAAATCGAAAGCTTTTTCTCATTCAATTACTTATTTGTTTCTTCTTTTAACCAGCCATTTTTATTTCACTATTCGCGCCTTCTTATTCTTTTCATTTCATTAAAGTGGAATTATCCTTCATCAAAGTTTAAATGGATCTTTTTGAATTTCTAGTGATACGTATGAGCACGAGAGGGAGAAGAAAATAAAGTGAAAGGAAGTGTGAGAAAAAGCGCGAGATGGCGAGCCATCGCTTTCAATTCCTCTGCAAATTAATGTCCGATTCGATGGCTTTATCTTGCGAGTAGATATATTTCTTTCATTGAGAAATTCCGGCAAAGTTTCCGCGGTGGGATTAACGGCCTCGTTATGCGTCAAGTGCAAGAGCATCCGAGAATAGAACCCGAGTAGTCAATAGAACTCTTGCGGTAATGCTGCGTTATTCATATGAATTTAATCGGATTAAAAGGCCAAACTGCATTATATTATTTTATATAATTTCAATTATTGTAATATATTGTAATTATATTACAAACTTTGGACAAAATTACTAATTCGTTTGTCAATTTTATTAACATGTTTGTTACATTTGATGAAACATGTTTTTTAATAAATGCGTAACAAAATAATCGTATAAGTCGTATTAAATGTTAAAATAATATTGAATAAATTGAAATAAATTAGATAATAAACAAAAACGACAGTATTTTGTGATATTTAAAATATTGAATATCGAGTAAAAATGAAGAAAAATTGGTATCAATTGTAAATTGAACTAAAGCGTGATTAATTTTTATCACACTTTTACGATACAATAAAAGTACTTATAAACTGGTACGAATGATTTGAAACATGTTGATAGGATTGAAAGAGAGAAGACTGTTGTGTGAAAAAAAATTAAATTTTGGTGTCAAATTCGGTCGCGTCAAGGAAGGAATCTAAAGGGAAGAGAATCAGAGTGACGGCGTATGATCAGCCAATCGAACACGTCGTCTATCGTGGCGGTCCAGAAAATATAATTTATCGTTCGATTCGCCCAGTCGAGCGTGTGGACGCGTATAAGTGGCGTATATCCACATGGGCGGCCGCATAAGCTATCGCGTTTCCGCAGGAATGAACGAAAGCGCCTTAATATCGCCATAACAAAACGCATCATTCACAATATACCTGACGCGTACGCGCGGGCAACGCACACAAAGACCCATAATACGTTAACTAGACTTGAGAAGCAAATGTAGCGACACGACATCGTGACGTTGCCGACAACGTTAAATACTTATTGCTGAGGTTTAAATCGCTTCAAGTGAGTGGATGATTTGTTATTATGGTTACACTAGGTTCTGCCGAGAGAGGATAAGGCGAAAATCTTTTCTGGTTCCATCCGCGAGGCTTCGTCACATTTTTCTGTTGTTATTTAGTGCGGCCAGCTGATTTAGCACTTTCTCGCTTTTTCTTTTGTTGAAAAAAAAAAAAAAAAAAGAAATTTGATATAAAGAAAATAATATTTCTGGATTTTTACTTTTTATCTGGACAGAATAATCTTTTCTTTCTTATAATTTCTTTTCTTTTTTATTATTTGTTTATTACATACTAGGTATAACAAATTTATATCAACTCTCTATTCGTGTCTCATTGTGCGACTGTAAGTCGATCGCGAGAGATACAACAGTTTGGAAAAAAAATAAAATAAAAAATTGCATTCAGTTTTTTAGTGCTGAGTTTTTCGCGAATTGTTTCTATTGTATTGTTTTTATACCACAACTTTCCATGATATTCTGTATGCATGTATAAATAGCGATCTATATGATAACAATATTATAACATAAATAGTTATCTAAACGAAACCCCCTGAGCCGGTAGAATTCCGCTGGTGCAATCGAACGAACGAGCGAAGCCCCACCATCGCGCAGTGTCACCATCGATATCCGCAGTGCCGTTGTTGGCATCCGGCCAAAATCTATCCTTCGCTTCCACACCCCGGCTACGTACTTTGTAAATCGAGGTTACCCGGGCTTCTAGCGACGCGCCCCTTTATCGTCCGAGTTTTCGGCCCGTAATCCGGCGTAAGGTCAAGATTGCGCTCATTATGCAGGCTCAGATAGCCAAATCTGTTGAGAGCAGATTTTTGGAAAGTGTCTCCTACAATTTTTGTACATTATAATTGACTATAATTACAATTAGTATCCTCCATTGGCTACAAATACAATTTTCATTCCTCCTGTATTTCGTGTATCTGTGTTATAAAACATGCAAAAAAAAAAAGGAAAACGAATATTTCTCCAATTTCTTTCACGGCTCAGAAGAAAATGGCAGTTCCCTATGGTATCTCCTTTTCTCTTCCTTTATCGCCACGCGGGATTCTCTCACGAGAATTTATGGAGCGGGACGATGAAAACTATCCATCTTTCTTCACGACTTGGCAAACGGGCTTTGTGCGATAACGTCCCCTGGATCACGGGAGCTATCGCCAGATGTTGATTGGCCTCTGTCATTTTTATCCACCGAGTTTTTTATTTGTCACATTGTTATGACATCATTGTTGAAAAGATAAATGTATCGTTTTGCGTGATGAGTGCTTAAGAGTAATATCTCAGATCTTTACAAAATATCAAGCATATCCTGATTCAAGTTTCCTCGATTTCTTGAGTGAAAGAAATATATGATTTGGTTAGAGTTGACTGTATACTTTTTCATAATACTATTTAATAAAAAAAAGAGAGATTTTCAGTGCGCTTAGGTGTAATAAAAAAAAAGATTTAATTAATTTTTAGCCAATTAATGAGAGATCGATGGTAATAACTAGATGAGAGAGTCGCATAAATTTATACAATTTACAATCAGCAGATGTATTCAAATTTACTTTCCAAGCGTAACAGTTGTTCTACAAATAATATTGACCCGATTATATATGAACATGATTATAATTTGTACGTAATGTTTACGCATAAATGTGTATATGTGAGTTGTTAGAAGATAATTAAATAATTATCAAAATAAATTTAATCATGTAGTTGAAAAAAATTTGTAGAATAACACGCAAACCTTATTCTACATTTAATATACTTTTCCACCCGTACAACTGTTATCATACATGTAAACGTGCGAGAGTAAGTAGTCGGAAGAAAGAGCGGAACTTGGCGATACGCGATATCGCGAAAACGGATCGTCCATACCGTTATGGACAAAATACGAAGACAACGGACGAGGAAGAGATGGGTGAGAAAGATATGGAAATAGTTTCCTTAAAGATGGCGATGCGGCGAAAAGATTTGCGAAGAAAGAAGTCGTTAGAGGGAAAAGTGATAAAGGAATCCTAGCGAGGAACTTTGCATAACGTCCTGCGTGGAAGTAGAAAGAAGCACGAAAAATATGGGCATGATGTTAGATGGCTTAATTTCTACTGTAATGTACGGAAAATGCGATGCTTTCGACGTTAACGCGAGAAAATCTTTTCGAAATGGAGATTAAGCGTAAGTTCCGTGTTTAACGCCGCTCTCCTCTCCGGCAATAAATTTCAGCTCGGGAATTATTAGGTAAACATTATACCGCATGTATGTCGCATGAGACCAGAAATGGGAAGATGCCCCGATTTCGCGTGGGTGATTAATTTCTTTCTGCGTTAGATCGATGGCCTGCATTATCTCGCTCCAAAGAACTTGGTATCGCGTATATATCGAGATCTGATTTGTAGATTGGGCATGCGGGCTGATAACGATATATATTCACTGGTAGATTAAGTAGCAATTAGACCTTTCTAATCTGGGTCCCCTCGAAACCGTACCAGCCAACGTACTCTATCTAAGCTGGTACAACCCTCAAAACGGCCCTTGCTCTAATCCCCATTATCGTGCTAGTCCTTCGAAATCTTCTGCTGAGAAAACATATGGCAATTTGGGGACAATGGTGGGAAGCTAATCTTATTAACTTTCTACACGATAATGGCATTGAGGCTCCCTCAGCAACTACTGTTACTGAACGAACAGTATAAAGTATCATAATATATTGATTATACGAGAGAAGAGAAAGAAAAAGGTTGAAATGTCAAACAAAATTTTAATCTTTGCATACAAAAGATGTTTTAATAGATAAAACTCATTAAAACTGCAGCTTCAGATTTTTTATCTATCAAGAATTATAAAAATAGTGTTGTTTAGAAATATTTGTCAATTTTTTAAAAATGATAGCCTTTATATAAAATGAGCCTTTTGAATTATTTGATACTGTTTTTGCTGAAAACTAAAAAAATTTAGTTTTAACTAATAAAATTTATTTGTTTTTAATTTCTATCAATTTATCTCTGGTAATCCTTTCTATATCTTTTTCGTTATTTTTTTCACAATGCACTATAAAATGTGGTTAAGAATTTAAATACGGGTATAAAGATATTATTTGTTTAGCAGACCCTCGGTGAGCAGACAACGGTGCGCTTTTCGATATTGAGCCAAAAGCGCGTAACAAGAGGAGTGCCTCACCTAGAATTCTGACGTATGGATGCACATTTATAGGCGATTCCATTAGAATCCTGCGAAAAATTCTCTTTGACGACGTATTACGAATGTGATTTCTGGAAGTAAGAGCTGCGATGGCATAAGGGAATAAGAATGGAATAGGTGGGGCACAGGGGAGAAAAGTTAGGTGGTATGTGCGCTTTATGATCGTGGATATATTCCATTTTCGTCTTTCGCCACTTTATCCGTCCTCTTTGGGTAAGGCTAGCTAAGTACATTTGATTGTAAGCTGCCCAGCCAGGTTTAAGGCTGATTTACAGCCGGGTGGTAGCCTGACTCGCACGCACGTGAGTGGACTGTACGTGGTTTCTATTCTCAAGCGCTTGAGCCGTTATTAACTTCACGCGCGGCGCAACGCGATCCTTCTATCCAGTCGTTTCCACTGAGTCTCGCTCTTTTTGTTCCTGTCGCATATTTATTACTTTCGTTTATTATTAATGCTTACTCTCGGCTCGTTGTAACTGCAGCTATTTTTTTCATTTTATATTTCATCTTAGATCGATCGAAATTCTTTTATTATTCTACAAGATTTATTTCCCTTTCGTGTTATTTTATGAAAATATTTTATGTAATAAACAGTTTAATAATTGTACTTCATTCTAAGATAGTCTATCTGTATTTTTTTTATGCGATATACATATATTGTGATGTTTATGCGCAGGTGACTGCAATTCTCGAACACAATAAGTTTGTCAAAGAGATGTAACAAAGAGTACATAAATGTTCTTTGAGTCTTCTTAAGTCTGTTTGCACGTGAATGATTGATTGAATTTCCTTTAATGAAGATTTGGTACATAGAATATCACAAATTTGTCTCTTTGTTTTAAATCCTTGCAGGATTTCGATAAAAGTATTTTGTTTAATTTAGTTCTTACGAATTGTTTATTTGTTAAGAAATAATATTTATTTTTACTTATAATTGGTATTTAATTTAATTCCTTTCTCATTTAAACGATGAGCGAAATAAAATTAAAACTGGCATCTTATTTAAAGAAGACGTGTTTGACCGGGTTACGTAAGTAAGAAAGTATCGAAGTACAAAAGGGAGAAAACCTCCTTCGAAGTACAAAAGGAGAGAATTGAAGAGGCAAAAGTTCAGAGTGAATGACGAAGGAGGATACGGGAGAGAAGAGCGAATGAGTTGGAAGCGAGAAAAAGAGAAGCAACGGTAATTAGACGGATGATTGAGCCCTCCTTAAAGAGATGATCCTGACTGGGAGTAGTTGAAGAGACTTGCAAGCGAGGCAAGAGGCGAATAGTTCGATGTTTGATCCTAAACGTGAAATTACTTGGCCGCGCTACTATTTAGACGTCGATAGAACAAATAGCTTTTCGGGGGGTGGGAATTAGTAGTTGCGCAAAAAGCGGATGTGGATTAACGATTAGATCACGCGCTATTAACGGTGGCATAGAGGAGCCGATTAAGCCTACAGAATGTGTCAATCTCGCGTGCGGGCGGCCGCATCATATTAACGTCAAAACCTGTCGCCTCTCTGCATCCCTGCGAAAACCACAGGCGAATGGTGCTATGCGCCAGCACATAAATTAACTTACATGACATTGACAGCTAATATATTCTCCGCCTTTTATAATTTCATTATAAGTGATAATATAATTAAAATTTTTATAATTTATAATTTTTTCGATAAAATCAGGAGAAAGAATGGAAGGGAAGGGAAAGAGAAGAAGGGTGAGACGTCATATATACGAAAAATATGCAAAATTTGAATTATTAATAATATACAATTTACAACATAAAAGATGTTAACAGTAACATCAGCGTGAACAATAGCTGTTTCAAATAAAAATACAGATAGAGTAAAATCGACGATACGATATTCCCTTTACAATTGAAAGACATTGTGACGTCATTATTTTACAATCAAACGAAGGGGCGTATATGTCTCGAGGCGTGAATTGCCGAGTATACATTCTCATAGCACGGGCGTCGCTGCTGACTTCCACTACCCGTTACGACGAGCCTTATCAGCAACCATGCGTTTAACTTAAGCTCGTTGCCACGTCGCATAGATCGTAGTTGCTCGCTAATTCGCTATTATTAATACCGATCACAATGTGAACGAGTCAAAAATTATAGAATTTGAAAAAAAAACCATTTCTATGTTCTCTGTCAACGTGCAACCAAAAATTAAAAGTATTTAATTATTTTTTAAGAATTAAAAAGGAATCTGACATTTTGCGAGTAGTAAGAATGTATATTTAAAATTTGCCTTCAATGCCTTACGCACAACAAACTTTGTTCGTTTCCATATTTATTAGATTTTTGTTGCATATCACTCGAGAATATTTTGGTTTTTAGTGCATTTATATCATTTATTAATATATTTTGCAATTAATCGTAAAATTTTTATGAAAAAGATTTGGGGGAAGGAGAGGAAGAATCATGTAATATTAAATTATGTAAAAATGAAAGAATAATTTTCTATATATTACAAAGACGTTTGAATGTGAGCGCATTGGACGCCATATTATCCAATTGTCCAATTCTTAATTTATCGAACTTAATTGCTCATACAAACATTGTACTATGGGCGAGAAGGGAACATAGACCACGCATCGTCGTGGTCGGACTGCAGACAGTCCGCTGCCAATCATTATATCCCTGGCATGCGAACATACCACTGTGTGCGAAACGGGGTATGCGAGAGGGTCAGGGGACGTTCTGCTGGTCGATGAGGGAATATGGCAGCACGGCAAGGGATGTGACGAGAGTGGTCGACGAGAGCACGCTCTCGGGAATGAGGGGGGTGACAAAGGGCGAGCACTATATTGGCATACCAACGGTGTGGGCGATATAGGAATACTTCAAGAACAACTTTATAGCGCGAAAGCCTGCCGACTCGAGATTCCTCCCTCGGAGATTGCCTACCTTCCTTCCTTCACTGACGTGCAAAGATGAATACAAGCCGGGAGCTAAGCTACGTGAACTCGCTGAGTATTAATATGGAACAAGTACACGTTAGAACACACATTAATGAAAAAAAGTAGAAAATTTGGAACGATTTATTTTAAATGCAAATTTTTAGTCTTTAAAATTAGAAATTAACTCTCAATCTTGATACTTGTGCAAAAGACAGAGATTTTTTTCCTCGATTTTAACGAAATTTATTGCACTTGAGTAAATATATGCTAAATATTAAATTATTTAATTAAGTAATGTACTATTCTACAAAATTGAAAAAATTAATCGATTCTTTCTAATCATGACACATTAATTAATTTTTGTACTATTCCTAATTTGTTTTATAAATTACAAGACTATGAATGATCGGCTAGAATTGTCGATTATAGAAGACTGATGTTAAAAAGCGAAATTTTTAACATCTTTTATAATATCTTAATTGAATTATTTTGAAGAACTCACATATTTTTAAGTATTAAGAATTACAAACGAAATAAAAAGATGTTGAAATATTGCGCTTTATTGCGTAAATCGCGCATGCTCTAAATGCAGAAATTTATACTGCATTTTAACCGAGTTTCATGAGTATTTCGATGTTTTAAGTTACTTAATAATTTTTTCTATTGTCATATCAAAATTCATACAAAGGTTAACGTTCTTTATGAAAAATATCCATCCTACATAAATAATCCATGTGTATTTTTTTTTCTTTAGATAATTTTTAAACGTTTAGTTGAAATTGAGACCTAAAGCGTTTGCGCACGTCTGACCAAATCTCCGCATGTTCCACTGTTATAATACTAGCACACGTGTGTGTATATAAAGCCACGTGCATATGTCGGAATTCTCGAATGCAATCAAACGCAACGCATTTGACGTGATTGAAGCCATCAAGGCGTGCTTAAACGCTACTAACGGAACAACCTGCACCAAACACCCTGATCGCATGTCCGTACTTTTCACCGTTAACTGTAATACCGCGATTTATTCATTTCATTATTTTACTCTTTCAATTCCTTCATATTAATTCTTGCAAAAATCTTGTTTATTTTCAAAATTGAATGACAGATATTATGAATTACTTAATGATTAATATATTAATGTTAGTTAAATGTGTTTAATATGAATCTTAAATAATTAAAAAGGAAAAAAACTTTCTTAGTAACAAGTTAAATTTTTAACGTTTTTGAAATGTTTTTTTTCAAATTAGAATTATAATTTTTTCTCTTTTCAATAAAATCAAGATTCTTGATTCTGCGAATTATCTGTGTCTTGCAAAACATGCTCGCATTATTTACAAAACACATGTATCAAGCCGGATAGCTTGCGGAAAATGTGGCGGCGAGTCGCATGAGCGAGCGAGGAGGTCGGTCAGAGTGATTTAGTCGAATCAGTAACCCGCGGTGTTGCGTTACTTGTTTACTGCCGGAGCACCCGTTGCATTATTCAACAGCCGCCCATATTTATCAAGCCGATAGTCAAGCAGGGTGGCAGCAAGTACGAACGATACGTAAACGCGTAAAAGGAAGTAAACGATAGTAGGACCTTTGTTAAGGATCGTTTCCTATGGATGACTTTTCCTTTCTCCCGATTGCAATTGGCTAAAAGCATAGATGTTACATTGTACAGAGGAAACAAGATAAAAAGTGACTTTTCCAAGTCTTTTTGAGCGATATACAAGGCATTCCGTAACTGATAGCAGAAATAGAGAGATAAGACATTTTTTCAATTTTTAAAATTAATTTTCCAAAAGCACAGTTTAGTCTCGTAAAAGAATTCATTATAAATAATTTAATTAATTGTTTACATGTAAAATCATTATTCTTCTTAGTTATACTATCATAAAATATCTTGTAAATTCTCTAAGTACATTTTAATTTTCTTTATAATTTAAAGTAAAGCTTTATAATTTAAGATTCTTTTAGAAGCAAAGATTTATCATAATTTTTTAATAATTTCTTAAATTTTAACATTAAATATATAAATATATAAACACATTTCTTGATAAATATATTCTATAAAGACGGAAGCAAGAATGCATAATTTTTGTAGACGGGAGAAATTGCAATTAGCAAAGCGCGGATCATTTGCACGCAAGTATTCCGAGTGAAGGCGGAAAGCCATTAAGGAATATTCCCACGTGTAGAGCGCACTTAATGAGCGATATAATTTATTGGGTCTACTCGCGGGTAGTAGTTAATAGGGTCTGCGACCTACGACCCATTAACCGGAGGTCGATTGCGAGATATCGTTGGCGAACATCTGTCATACCTTGTGCACGATAGGTCAAAATGGGACCAAATCCTAAATTACTCAAAAGAGTTTAAAATTGGACGAGAATACCAAAATTGTTCTGTCCGATTCTCAAATGATGTCTGGGTATAAATAAAGAAGACTTGGAAATCGATTATTTAATTATAGGAAAATTTGGAGATGTATTAATTCAGACTTCTAATAAAGTTATAAAAAAATGAAATTAATAATTTTGTTATTGCTTCATATATAATGTCGTACATTAAATGCAAAAAAAGAAAAATTTTTTAATTTTTATATTCAATTATTGGAAAATTTAAAACAGATTTTTACTAACTCTACTAATTTAATATTTAAATGTCTAGTAAAGTTACAAAAAGAAACAAGCTTCTTTGCCTATTTTTGTTATTTCTTCTGTTCATATTCCATATTGTTTCATAGTTTCGAATCAGCTTAAGTACTACTGCAGTATTTATCACTGTAGTTCTTAGAAGTTTCGTTTGCAAATATTTATACAAGGTAGAAGACAATTCACTTGCTTCTTCTCTCCCTACAAACAGAGAATACAATAATGCTGAATAGTACAGCGTGACAACATAATCCTTCACAACACTAAGTTATCAGTCATTTCTCTGCTAACCTACTTATATAACGGTGTTCATAATCTGTTATATATATTCTTCATCTTAGAAACTTTAAGGACTTTATATTAAGTATTTTATATAATACATTTTATATATATATATATTTTTTTGTTTGCTTAATTTGTTATTTCGAATTATGTAAACCAATTTAAAAATCTTTTTTCCATCTTTTTGAACATTTGCATAATCCAGATAGCTAGATCTATCAAAAACAGATGCAAAGTGTCTAATACAAATTTTATCAATATAATATTGTAGAGACATAATAGAATTTACTTACGGATTATGATGACAAATTGACTGCAGAAATCGAACAGAATCTACCATTTACGTGGAATATATCATTTAAATGATTACGAAGTGATAGATACTGTTCGGTTTCTGCTGGCAATCTACTGTCAGATTATGTCGTCAGACTTTGCACGACACGAGCTTAATGCGGACGCAGTTGATGGCTATCTATTGCAATCTGTTCGAATCTGCGGGCAAACTACTAGTATACATCTATTAATGTATTTTGCTTATTGAGAGCTTAACAAATAAAATTGATTTAAAAAAAATTTTTAACTGTTCTGAAAAAGTTGACATAATGATAATAGACTTTCGCACAAATTTATTTATTTTTTAATTTTTCGAAAGAATTGTTTCGGGAGAGATACGAGTCAGTGCAAAATATTCGCAAAATTTGTTATAAACTAATGTTTATAAAATAGAATTTTTATACATTTATATATTTTTATTCCAATTTCGTGCTTTTTACTGTTAGAAACACCCTTGAAATTTTGGAATTTAAATATCATTTAATACAATTCATTTAAACATGTCAATTTGAAATTTTGATTTGGTTCAACAAGCACTTTATATCACACTTACATCACGGAGTCATAAAAAAACAGTAGAGCATGCCCCATTATTTCTTTGTAAGAATGATTCAACATCTCTGTAATTGTACTTCGCCATTTCTATTATTTTTACGAGATTTTATTTTTCACCACTGTGCTGTCATAGCCCGAGGAGAAAGTATTCGTTACACAAAATAAATCTGTATTTTACTCTACAGCTTTGTCCGGCACACTGCACGCGTTATATTCCATCACTTCATTCCCCGTGACCCAGTCGAGCCGCTTAACCGGCTGTACAAGCTCGACGTCGCTCACCACCGACATTCCATTCTTCGTTCTCCATATCGAGAGGTGTCGGTGTCGCATTCCGTCCCATCCTATTCTATAGGAAGGCCGATCATGTCGGTTATAGGGACGGCAAAAATATTGCGCGGCAGATAGGGGTAGAAGGGAACCAACGGTACCTCTAGAGAGGAACTGAACATTTTTCTAGCCCCCCTCCAGCCCCTCCACTCTGGCAAGCACGCCCATCCCCGTAGTGGGGGGTGCGCACCCTGCGGAGGTTGGTGGGGGCAGACAGAGGTTGCGGTGGTGGTGGTAGTCTCCGTGGCGAAGTCTGACCGTTACGGCACCAGTACTACTGTCGCCACTATCACGAGTGCAGGCCATCACGGGACTCAATCATGGACATACTGGGTATGTCCTATTCAAAACCAAGCATGCACTACTTAACCGCTTATTGATCTCGTTCGTTTGATACGCTTCGATTGTCGAAATCGATTCGCTCCCCCGGGGAAAAAGAAAAATTTTACTGTCATCACGTTTCATCGCGCACGCTTTAACTCGCGAGTGTCAGCGGGACTGTTCTCGACCCTTTCTTAATCGTGAGACTTCATCTGCAACAAAGGATTAAGGTATTGTAGCTGAAGCGAAAAGTTAAAAAAATCCTTGGATTGATGATTCTACTCTTTTTTTTTGTAAATCTTTTCGCTTCTCTCTTTCTCTCCCTATTTCTCTCACTCTCTCTTTCTTTCTTCTTCTCTTTTTCTTATTTTCTCCAAAACGAGCAAAATTTCATGAGACAAAAAGACATTGTGTGACTTATGTATTTGTGACTTCATTTTACATCTGCATTAAACAAAATAGCTTATTGTAATTGAAAAATGGAGAAAGAAGTATTTATTAAACTTATTTTCTCAAAGTCTATCGGATTTTTGGATGCATATTTTTTATTTTCTTCAATAAGATTCTTTTCAAGGTATTATATATATATCTATGTGAAATATATATTTTATATTTGTGAAACTAATTTTACTTAAAATATAATAAATTAACTGTAAAAGTTAAATTTTTGCAATAACTGTTTTTATTCACTAAAATATAATATATGATAAGACAGATTTTTAAATAAAATCGTTTATAACAGCATCGACAACCAGTCAAGCGATTTAAATAAAAAAGACATATTTTAGTTTATCGACAAATAAAGCACGTGTTTGCAGTGTTAGTATCTCTGACAAACGTACTATTATATGTATTGGATATATTTTATATGTGCATTTGTACGTTTGTAAAAATATTGGAGTATCGACTTGAACAAAATACATATGTGTTTGTGTGGAAAATAAAAAAAGAATATCTTATGGAACGTCGTTTATTCACTCGTGTCAGTTGTGTATTCTTGTTTTTTATAAAAACATTGATATATTACTCCGAATTATTCTTGGGCTTTTTGTGAAAAAGAAATCATAGTTTTAGTTTAGTTTTTGCATTTTTTGGCAAGAATGGATAATCAGTTTTTGTGAAACAGTTTTTGTGAAAAAGAAAAATCACAGCATTTAATTTTTAAATTCTTTACATAGATTTAAATTGTTAAATATGTCTTTTATATGCGTTCAGTAACTTTCTTTATCTGATTTAATATATAAATTTCTAATATGTAAAATATTCCTTTTATTAGATAAAAAGTAAAATTTTATTATTTATATAAACAACATTTATATAAACTGCTTATTTGTATTTCAATAATAAAATAACTATCTTATTTTAAAAAAGTAGCCAGAATTTTTTAAATATTTTCATAGTGTAAAACATTTTCATTCTTAAATAAAAAAGCTACGATTTGCTTGAATTGAAGTCGTGACAAGTAATTTTTCATTACATGCATTTTCATTAACTTTCATGAATGAATAAATTTCTCCTTAAAAATAACAAATTTTTGACGATACTTTAATTAAAAAAGATGATATTTATTCATATTTTCTGATCGATTGGTACTTTGATAAAATAATTCGATACCTTTATATTCATTACACGGGAGAAATATCTTCATTAGCAAAACGGGTTTTTGCATCATCTCCATTACGATTACGATTCGATTATCGATGGTGGAGATTGAAATTCTGTTATAACTTAATTTATAATGAAAATCTTCGAGTAACTTAGTCGATGGGTGTCGAGATCGTTCTTGAGATAATTCTCTTCCAGACACCGGAAGCATAATTGAATTTCACGTCATCGACTTAGAAGCGCGTCCGCTCCGAAATAAGCTTGTCCTCTTGAACTCACCTTCTAATGAGTACCATCTGTCCTTGCATCTCTTTATAAGGTTTACACTGCTGTCACATACTCGACCTACTTTTATTTTATGAAACTTCTACATTTAAAAAGAAATAAGCGTCTATAAATGCCCTTGGAAGATGTGACAAGTATAATGTATAAAATCTCTGTGTAAATATTCTCTTTAGTTAATCTATGAAATATTCCATAAAATATTAATATTTTACAGAATTATTTATATTCTAATTCAAATATTAAATTGTCTAAAACAATTATAATCTATGTAATCTATCTATGTATAAACAAATTTATACAGATTTAAAAAATCTTAAATACTACTATATCTTTCAATCATCTATAAGTGACTAATAATACTGTATCAATAATAAAGTCGACGATTAAGAAGTAGTGAGAAATAAAATCGCGCAATGAAATATTGTTTCTTTAAAAGTCTACTCTGACTATTTTTAAAACTAGTATGCTTTAAGTGTACTTTTGAGACTTCCTGTATTCCCTCAATGCTTCAAAAATGCAACAGAGCGGACACACCTGCACCGTTTCAAGATAAACGAAATATTGAGAGCGGAAATGTCGAAGCGAAAGGCGACTAGCTATACTATGTATACGCTGTACGAATTGATGTTTTCACGAATGATCTCGTTGTTTAATCGAGCAATCAAATTTTGCGAGAGAAGAAATTTTATCGCGTTTTGTTAAATTTCTATCTGATAAACCATTAAATACATTCATGTAAAAAAAATATACATGGCTACGTATAAAATCTTAAAGATGCTTTTTAAAATTGCTATAAATTCAGATTTAGGTTTTACATATATAAATTTTATATAATAAATTCTAATAATAAAGATTGATATTGAATAATGAAAAATGAAAACATTTCCAATGTTTACACATTTAAATGTATCGATATGAATATTGAACAATAAATGTCAATGCTTGAAAAATTTATATATTTAATTTTCTTTCCTTGTTTTATTATATACGTTGGTAGAATTTTCATGTTAATGAATTTAAAAAAAACAAATAATGCAAACGTAGTCTTGTCAAACATTTTGTATTTTAACTTCTTTCCGCAAAGATTATGTAACATTGAACGATGGTACTGCCGTTTTTCTTCCTCAAGCAGAAACTTTTCGATGCTACTTTCGTGTTCCTCGGTTTGTCTCATCCAGGCGATAAAGTCTTGCCAGGAAAAGTAAGAAGTCCGTCGTGAATTTATATTTCGGAACTCTCGAAGGACTCGTTTAAAGATGGCGTAGGTCTATTCTTGTATATGTAAGTCAATGATCATGTCTTGATCAAATGAATTTAACATTAGTGAGAAATTTATTCAATTCTTTTATATACACTACTATTTTTATATACACTAAATTTAAGAAGAAGGAAGAGAAAAGAGAGAATGAAGCAAGTAAAAATGAAAAAAGTGATTATAGCATGTATAATTATCAGCAAAGAAAAAATTTATAAATAATATAATTTTTAAAGTATATACCTATCTAAGTAATTTATTAAAGATTTTTTATTATTTGCTAAATCTTTTTTCATTATATAATAAATCAAATTCAAGGCAGAATTCGCTATTACTTTTTCAAGATTGAAAAGCGTATGCACGTGCGTGCATGCGTGCATGTGAAACATCTCCGCGAGAGAGGCATTCGACCGTATATGAGCGAATCAATATACTATACGAGCCATAAATAACACGTTGACAAAACAGTCTGATGTTCTTCCCCTCTTTTCCGCCGAAGAGAGTAATACGCGTGCACATTGGCAACGCCTGCGTTGTAAGTTATTGCGCTTCTGGAGTTGAGATCGAAGAAGCTACATCCTTCTTCTGTCTCTTTTCTTTCGACAAATATGGCTAATAAGAAAGATGACAGATACTAATACAGCGTGATTTTTCGTTACGAGCTTACATTTTCATTTTTCATGTAAAAAGAACGATTTAACATGTCGAATAAATAATAAATATGTTAGTGTTTTTGAATAATCGTGAATGATATAGGTCAAAATTTTGAAACAAATTTAATAATTCTGTGCAAAAAATATTTATCATGATATTTTAATAAAAAATATATCCGTTATGCAATGATTTCCCTCAAAACCCCCTTCAATTTTTATGAATGAAAGTAGGAAACATTTTATTATGTTATTTTACAATTTCATCAATATTCCATCAAAAGGAAATATCTTGTTTATACAAACAACTAAACTACATTGAACAGTGTTGCTTGAAATATTGTGATATCTCAAAATAGAAAAGATTTGCGTGAGAAGAACGAGGAAGAATTTCGTTGAAGAATTTTTCCCGCGGGAACATATATGTAGTTATAACATACACTAATTTTAAACAGCGCATTTGCACGATGCTACGTGTAAAATTGCTGAACAAGTATCTTCGTTCTCCACTTTTCGCTTATTCGACAAAGTCATTCTCATGTAGTCAGCAACAACCCGCCGCGATAATGGAGGCCATCTACTACAATGCGAACAACGAGCGTAAAACGGCCACATATGCAAATATCTGCATACAATCATATTTGATCTGATAATTCAGTTTACATTGAAAAAACATATTTAAATTTAAATGAATGTATTTTACAAATATACACACACATTCGTCTAAATAAATGGATAAACGAAGAACACACTTTTCTACAATTACATATTTATTTTGAAATGATGTTTTCTCTATTAAAAATAATTTTGAAAGCTTTTTGAAAGCTATGTTTTTAAAATAAATTTCTTCTTTTTAAGGTTTTTCTAAGGTTTTTTCTTCTCGTTTTCCAAAAAACGTGATACTGTTTTATACAAATAAATATAAAAACGAGTGTGAATTTGTTTTATATGAGCTAATTCTTGTCGTAATAATTTCTGTTATTATTGATCTTTTTATCATTAAATATGTCATTTCTTATAATTTATCGTAATATTCACAATACGTCTCGACAAGACAAAGGTTAAGCATTACGCGATAACCGTACAGATAACTGCATAGCCATTGAAATTCTCTTCTCCTTTCGCCTCTTGAGACAATTGCGATCGGCTCACGAAGCGTATCGCAAGGTTGAAGCAGCCTGTCGTGCGACTCCACAATCTCATGAAGTAACTTCAGACATACGGCGTGAACCTACTGCGATTTAACCACGAGAGAAATTACCTCTCCATTGTGTAATCTGAGGCGAACTCGTATCGTACGAATCAATGCATGTTGCAGCTGCCAAAGGAATAATCAATAGGACTAATTCCGTGCTTTGAATACAATAGACATTAACTGTAATATTTCTGAGAAAAGCAAAGATAACCGGAGATTAAAACAAGTTGTATATAATATAAGATTCAAGACAAAAATGTAAATGTAAAAATTTGACACGATACCAAAAAGCTAATCGATTAGGAGCGTTTCAATCTTTATTTTAAATTTAAATTATTATTAATTTAAAGAGAATAAAGTATTTTCACAATAACAGCAATTACATAGAAAATTACAAAAGAATATTATTTTCTATTTCGTATCTGGCTCATATGTGCTCTTTAGCTTTTGTTAGAATTCGCGTGTACATTAAATGCAAGAATTGTGTATCGGAAAGTCATACGCACGTTTCTGTTATTAAGCGAATATTGAAAATTGAGGTGAAAATTCAAAGTTACATGTCATTAATACAAAGTTATATCCTTATCGAACATTTTTTGAGTGAAAAAATGGTCAGGTTCCTCTTTATAATCATTTAAACGCGTCCCCTTTAACATTTACTTAAGCTTGTACGACCGCGATCATTAATCTTAACACCCACGATAAATCTCTCACCAAGCGGAGAAATTCCACGTCAATACCGTAGCAAAATTCTCTACGTCGATAAATTGTGGGGAAAAAATTGTGACGAAGGAAAAATCAGTAGTGAGGAATTTTGGACAAAGAGGGGGGGGGGAGAGAGAGAGAGAGAGAGAGAGAGAAAATATCTCTAGGTGATGTTGGAGAGATTTACATACCGCACGAGACCGGAACAATCAACTTCTAACACGAGAACCCTCGCTCTTCTTCGCGACACTTCCACCACGGAGGAAACGCTGATACGACCATCCCAACCGTACCGGAAATGAACAGCCAAGTATCAAGCTGAGAATCGATTTTCGAGAACTCGTACTTACGACTTGTCAAATGACAAGACAAGTTTAATTTGCGTTTTAGTTACTTCTTCGCGAAGGAGAGTTATGACTGAGAAATTTGTCTTAAAATGGCTGCATCAATCACAAACTTTGAACGTTAAAAATTATTTTAAGAATCCTAGACTAGCTGAATTCTTCGTGTTCGAGAAAATTCGTGGATTCTTAAACCGAACGGTAGATATCATTCAATCTAATTTGACCTAGATTTAACTCATAATCACTTGTACCTCACGATGCATTCAATGATGGAATCAAAGTGCAACAACCATGTTAAGCGATCGATGCTCACGATTGAACTTGGAGCCGCATCAATAGGAGCAAATTCTGGAGATGTGGTTAATTACGTCGGAGTGGCTTAATCAAGACTACTTGACCTAAGCTCAAGGTAACCAGATGCTAGTTATGCTTGGTAGCGCGAGCAAACGTGTCAATGAATGCGAATGTATTAGATTACGCCATTCGATCGGCAGTTGTTGGCAGATAACCGTACTCGTATTTGGTCCTGCTGTTATGACTAATAGACTGCGTAAGTATGCGAAGTTACACATTAATTGAGATGTTAAATATTACACTTTTATATTAAATATCATATATTATCAATAATATAAACGAGACTATATGTACAATATTCTTTAATAAATTGAACAAATTAATTGTATTCTTTTCCGAAATATTCCCTTCTGAATGCAAATAATGCTATCAATATTCAAAATAATTTTGCATGTTATAATTCGTAATATTAGTAAATAGCTTCATTATTTTTGCTTTTCTGCGTGATGCACACCTAACGTACGTTATCTTTATTTTTATGAAAAATTGACAAAGAATAACGATTATAATAAATATGAAAAGTAAAAAAAATTGTTTATTAGAAGCTCCATTAAATAAAAGAATTATAAGGAATTGATTTAATGGCATCCTTATTTAATAAAGTAACGTTGGGAGAAAAATATAGATAAAATGTGTATACAATGTATACAAAAAAAATAATAAAAGGAAAAAAATTTTATATTTTATATAAAAAGGTCTCACCGAGTTTGAAAGCATTCGGACCGTTTTATCGCATTATCTTCGGATATTTTACGATCGAAATGTATCGAGGTTTTCTGGTAATATAATCCAATCCTTCCCTCCAAAACGGCAACTTTTCACCCTTCTCGAGGGGGACAATGTGAACGTGCGCCAATATAATCGTACGAGTGGGCACAGATCCGAGTTCAGGCAGATTTGCATGCAAATCGGATCTCACAGAAGGTAAAATCTGGAACTGGTTTTTTCGAGGCTGTGGCCGATTTCGCGAATTATTTCGATACTGTTCTATTCAGGATTGATACTGTTCTATTACCTCCCTTTGCCCTCTTTTCCTCTTTTTTATTTTCTTTCTTTTTTTTTTCTTTTTGTTTCGATGTGCAATCTCGACAGAGAATAAGTGAATCAGAAAGTAAAGTGTTGTAGGTTAATCCTGGGCCACTGAAAGCAGGGGTAAATTATTGGAGCGTATTTATTCTCATGCAGCAAGCGTGGTGTCTGCTGTTGGATAACAACGAAAGTAGTCATAAAAATCGCGTTGAAGAATTAATGGGATTTTCTGTTTAATGCTTTATTCGCAATATTCAATTATGTTAAAAATCTCTCAAGAAAGAGTACGTCGTTACTATCGGAATCAGCGTGTTTTCATTGTTAAAAGCATTCTTGGAATTTTCCAATTAAAATGCTAGCCAGAACGTCGATTTAAAACTTTTCCTAACACAATAGGTATTTGTACAACTTAACGGCAAGAGAATCTTTATTTTTCCTCCTTGTAAATATCCTTTGATGTTTCGGTTAGTTCCTTGACAAGAACTTTTTGACAAGAAGTTCAATTATATTGATCCCATTCATTCTCAAAATTTCATTTGACGTTTTCGACGCGGTGGAAAATGCATTAAGCACCACGAATAATTACCAAACGCATTGTTCACACACCATTAGAATGAAACGTATGTATGAAACGCAATGGAGAGATAAAAGATTAATTGTGTACTTTATCGTGCATTCTATGCCGCTGGAACTAGAAGGAAAAATATATTTGCGAACACATAACTGTCGGACCACATATTCCAATTTGGCATTCCTGCATTTTTAAAAAGCGCAGCATGCATTTATAAAGCTTTATTACGCGGCCAAAGGAAAGTAGCTAGTTACAAAGCTCGATAAAAATGTTAAACCTATATAGAATAGTACAAGAGAATTGCAGTCCTCTACCTTGCACATGCATTACTTGCACGCTAGGCAAAATATCCTTGAGCCGAAGGCGCATATATAAAAGAGAGATGCTATCGTAACGTGCTACAAACCGCACGTATACCAAACCTAAACTCGCACGAAAGAAGATAACAAACGTGAATACTTACATGTCGTGTAGTCGTGAATGTGTATGTACAGCGCACCGCGTTATCGCAAACATTATATATCCATATTAGAGAAAAAAGTACCTTACTTTATGTTACAAAATCAAGATTGAAAGTCAAAATTAGTATTATCTCAACATAGATATTTTATTAATTTAATTAGGTAACGAAAAGTTGGAAAAATACGAGACTTATTATATAAATACTATTACATAGCTAATATCATCATAGAAATTATCTAAAAGAGATTGAGAATTTTTTTATTGTACGAATATATTTTGCATTACGAATTATTTTACAATTTTATAAAATGTGCAAAGCATTTTCACTTTATATTCTTGACGCATATATTATTGGATTTTTTTACCTATTGCTATTATAAGTAGTCATTAAGCCGATGGGTTTTGAGATCACATTAATTCGTAGATTATATTAAGTTTTGTCTGATATTACATTAGATGATAATTATCACTGCGATTTAAAAAGATGAGATTCAAGATTATGACAGCAGTTCAATTAAAAGTTAATATCGAGTGCACAAGCGTGGAGTAAAAAAATCTGACACATTGAATCGACTCTCGTTGATTTGATCATCAGCTATATATGCGAAGTACAGAATTTCTTTCAGCTGGTCCTCACAAGCATTCATATGCGAACGGATAATCCGTCCGTTTCAGATGGTTGTCCAATCCTTTTTTTTTTTGTTCTTTTTTACCTAACCAAGTGGTGAAACAGCCAATACGATCGTCGTCCAACGAGAAACGAGGTGACCGTTTCGATACGGAGCGACTCGTTTGAAATCTCGCAGTAAATTCGTTTCTCCAACATCTGCGCGGCGGTGATTGGACGGCGGATTGTTCGATAAAGCGGCGATCGGCGTTAGCATCCAACTCGGGCGGGCGAATGAAACCGAGAGAGGGTGGCAAAAGGCTGACTTTCTCTTTCGCGGTTTGTTCGCGCTGAAATAGAGCGGTTTTGTTCTTATAAAGGCTAGTTAAAATGCAGATTCTATCAGTCGCTTCAAATGAAGACATACCTCACGTGCATCGTGACTAACGCGCGTGCGGCTTTTATATAAAATTGTCTTCAAAGGAAATAGAATTTCAACGAAATTGGCGAGTATCAATAAAGAACGTTGTCGACATGTAGGTGACGCTGTTACAGTTTCCTCTGATCAATTTTCTCGCTATATTATGCGCAGCACAGGAATGTAATAGTTTGGTAGTATGTTTAGTAATGTAGTTTGACAATATATTTGATATATTATTATTGCTGAACAAAATTCATTATTACATTATTTGACGGATAAATATTTGGCGAGTGTAATAGAAGATGTTCCATCGGTATACTTGTACGGGAATGAAACTTTACTTGAATAAATATTTAGTCATAAATATGCTTAATCAAAAGTGTTGTATTGATATGCGCGGCGGGGAAAATTCATCGTGACGTCCGATGAATAAAACAGAAAGCTATATTTCTGGCGAGTTTATAGCCAGATATATTTATACGGCGTCGCATCTGCTTATCGACTCCGCAGCTGCTCGCTATTTCCCATGGATGCCCCGTATAGCGCGGCGCATTTGTTTATCGCTCACGAACGACATTTTAATTTCCCAACCCATTTGTAATAGAGGTCGTTACGAATTTGTGCTGCGAGATGCAGATTCAATTAGATACCAATGACAATGCCGAAGCAGAACAGCGAATGTTCGTGACACTGGGACGCAGGTGTTCCAAACGACCGGCCTCTGTGTTCGGAAATGGTATTTACTACTAGCGATTGGTCGGAATTCACTCGGACGCGCGTTACATCGAACTGCGCGTTTCCAGCAGTTGCCATAGTACTCTTATTATTGATTATTGCGAGTTTTCCTCACAAGAATCCCCTGTTACTCGCGATAATGAATATTTCCTAAACCAAGTTAAGGAGGAATGTAGATTGCGGTGATTTAAAGGTACCGCATATCTCGGCGGGATCACCTTTTTTTTTTACGATACGAGCTTCAAAAACGAGAGAAACGGCAGCTTTCTCTCTCTCTCTCTCTCTCTTTCACACGTCTCACCGTCACGACGCACTAAACGATTTCACTCGTAGATCCCTGCACTAAAAAGAACTTTAGTTTTTCGAGCAACTACATAAAAACCATTTTATTTGAAATACGTGCGAACTGTTTCTCGCTCGTCTTTGTTTGATATTTAAATGGGCGTGAAAATGCTTGTTTTCGTACAAAAATTTACGAGATTTTTTTTATGCCATTTCAAACCCTGCCTGTTTTCGCGAAACACATTCGCGCACATCAATTTTGTGTGACGTGGTTTTTTTTTCCCCGCGCTAATTTTCGTGCGCAAACTTACAGACAATACTGGATGTAGATAGCCATTACTGTTTATAGTCCTTTAATATGGCGCTCGTAACTGGGGTGCCAGCCCCGGAGGTATACACGGAAGTGTCGTCACACTTGTTATTTCCCACCGGAAACACGGCATGCGCGTGTATATAGCTGTACACAACGTTGTCACACTATTAATCCTTTTAGGATTAGGGTTTACGATATACGCCACATACGCAGTCTGACAACTAAGTTTGTAGACAAAACTTATTTACATTCAAATACAGCTCGTTTGTTTAAATTAATACCGTCTCTTTCGAAATACGATTCTTTATCGCCCGCATATTTATTTCGTTGAGAATTTTGACATTAGGAGTGCTCTTGACACTCTATTTGCACACCAGTCAGAATTTGATTGAAATATTTATTTTGCGAAACAAAAGCACTTAAAAATCGATAAAATACACTATCGAAAATGAAATCGCGCATTTTAAGAAAATCCAGAAATTGTCAAAACAACAGAATGCATTGAAAGATTGAGGAGAGATTCTGAATTTGTGAAAAAAGTTCGGTCCGTTATGATGAAACGGCCTGCACATCACCTCTGGCTAGCGACGTCATGAAATTCTCTAGATAACCACCGGAGAATTTCATTTTGTCAAATAAAACTTGTCCGTGGACAGTTTTGCCGGACATAGAAGTGAGTAGGGGAAAACCGCAGGAATTCCGTTATTAATCTTTTTCAGAGACACGGAATGCGTTTTTTAAATCGTGCTGCGCGTAATTTTCAAATATGCTGCTTATTTCCGCGACGGCGTATTCTCAGCTTAGCGAGAATTCCACTAAATAAAATTCAACCTTAACACCTTCTGTTCTTTTCGGCGTCTTCTTCCTTAATTCATAAGTTAAACGCAATTATTAATTATATACTATATGAAATCCCAAAAGAAAAGAAAAGACTCTGAGAATTTTCTATTGTATTGCGTTATAAATTGATGGCAAGTGCAATTGTTAGAAAGTGCCGCTGCAAAATTGATCGCAGATATTTACGAATTCATGTTAAGAATGTGCGGCTAATATTTTCATTCGACTTTCGAACTTATCTTCATGAAAAACTTGAACGGATAAACTTGCTTTTCAAGACTCTTTGATGAGCCGCGCGCGGAACTTTCTCATACTCAGATTCGCTTTTCAGATGCGATTAGATTCGGAAATGTAACTCCTTCGAAAGAGCAAAACTCCTTCGGGAATCTCAAGATTTCAAAAACGATCTTGTTACTTCTTTAATTATAGTTTGCAGATTGAAATCGGGAATACTAATCGGGAAATTGCCACTTCTCTCCAATTTGAAATGATAAAATTTGTGTACATAAATGTAACGTTTCTTTCTTTATTTTGTGTGAATCATACATATAATTCTCTTTAAATATATAATTTTTCAATCTTTTAATTTTTAATATATTATACATTTTGGTTATTTTGTTTTATCTAGCTTAGTTCCTTTCTTTTCCGTTTGTTATAAAAATTTCTTTTAATACATATATAAATAGATTTAATGGCTTTGTACTGAATGAAAAGAAAATCTTTTCTATAAGAGAAAGAGCATTCAATTTTTCTAGGACATCCTGCGTAAAATGTGTAAATTAAATATACATATATAATTTATATGCGGAATAGGTATATGTTTTATCGTATCCATACCCTTTAATTAATATTATATAATTGACATCAATAGTTGATTATTATTATTACGGTATTATGTATGCTGTCACTAATTATTCCTATTGTGTATTTCATCGAGATAGGGACATTGCTCAAAGTATACCGCGAATTTGCTTATTATCTTGCTACTCTTCAAAGCTGAAGTTTTAGCCGGCAATGAACGAAAGGGCAACGAACAAAATTGAAACAGCAAGATAAATCGGACTTCAAAGTATCTTTTCAACTCGCGGAAAGCAGCGCAAATACGATAAGCACGATAGGAGTAAAGGAGAGAAAACGGTGAATTGGCGCTGTGATAGCAGTATTAATTTCACCGAAGCACGGAGAAATTCCGCCACATCTTCTCCAAAATCTTATTCTTTTGTTTTGTCCGTTTCATAACGCCTGCAATAACGTAGTCAGTTTCATTAGACTCGCAGGAGTCGAAATTGTCTTTTATTAAATTCTAAACATTCGTGTAAATTCTCGATTCTTGCAGAATTAAAAACATAAATATTATATTATACGTAGTCTGAGGCAATTAAATTCGTAAACATATCTTGCTTGATTAACACGAAAAATTAATTGGTTTGGAAATGCGATAAAATATATAATTAATCTCTCATCTTTGCTGCACAAGTATATTTCATTCGGATAATATATGTATGTAATACGTTTTTTAATTGTTTGTATAATATTATACTAAGTAATTTTGCAAATTATTTAGTATTCAAAGTTTTTTAAATATTTGTTTAATTTTATAACTAAAGCTACTAATCTCAAATATAAAATTATCAATGCTATTAACACTGTTATATTATGAAATGGAGTTAGTGATTGTAATACAGCCTGATATATTTTGAGAAAAAGATATATATGAATATTTTCTCTTTATTTTGCAGGCGCGGTAGGCGGCGAAGGAGGTGACGAGGATGACAAGGAGAAGGAAGAAGAGGCCGAGAGGGAGAGGCAGGAAGCCATTAGGGAGGCGGAGGAGCGAAGAAAGGAGAAACATCGTAAAATGGAGGAAGAACGAGAGAAGATGCGGCAAGAGATCAGAGATAAGGTCAGCAATGATGATTTTGCTACATTTTCAATTAAAAAGAATTTTTGGATTGCTCTGGAGATAAGTTCGATTTTCGTAAGCTCATAATCCCTATTCAATTGAAACTTTTATAATCAAACAAACCTCGTGTTATAGAATTTAATGTTATTTACGTACTAAATTATTGTTCGATTTTATCATTCAAATTATTTCATGAAATATCAGAGATGTGACGTTTTAAAAAATATTACTATCGATTACTACAATTAATTACTAATTAAAGAAATGCCAATTTTAGGACATCAGGACAGGTTTACTTGTAAATATCTTTATTATTATTTTTGATGCAAGATATGATATTTAAAGATTCACAAAATCGCCATATCGGAAAGCGCTTGTTTGTAGTTGTTGTTATTAAAATGGATTATTTGAACGTATTGTGAATCATATTTTTCAGTTAATTACAAGTGGATTTTGTTCCTGACTATAAATATCAGAGTACGAGTTTGAATATCGCCACGTGTTTCTCCCGCATTTTCCACAAGAGTCCTCGATTTCATCTGGGTCATGTCAACGCCGTTGACTCCGTCCTGACAGGACAATACATCAGGATTGATAATGGCGCGATCCAACGTGCATTTTACATCTCTTTCGTTCCCCCGCTTCCCCGTTCCTCTTTTTATCCACACATTTATTTCCCGCCAAACCGATGAATGCGTTGGAAGCTTTTGGCGAGATCCCGTCCGCGTATATTGTTCTATCCCGTTTGATCAATGCTTCGACGGATTCTATTTTCTATGTGATTCAACCTGATTGCTTTGTCCTCTAAAAAATGTCAAGTGAGCCGATTGATCGAATCAGCTTTAGCGAAAACTCAAGAGTTTATACCGATTCCCCCCCCTCTCTCTCTCTCTCTCTCTCTTTCGCGCGTCATTAATTCTTACACGGGAAAGATGAATAAATACGTACGAATGTAATAGCAGTGTGGCTAAACGGTTTTTAAATATACCCTTTACAATGAAATAACGCTTAATTTCTATTTTTGTAATGAGACTCTTAAACTCGTTACAAGCTGAAAAATTGATGATAGATTTACATTTTCCTTCACCGATATTTGTCCAACTGGGTTAGTGGCGTTGGATTTTGCGTGACGTTAATTGGAATGGAAACGCGATTATCTCGTATGTAAACAGAAAATGATATCGTTGAAGGGACCAAACGCGTAATTCGACGTTGTGGGACGTAGTTTGATCTGTGTATGTGGCACACCGACCGCACCGCTGCAGTGTACTGTAATTCCACATGCGGAAGTGGTCGTCGAGTGGTTGAATGTTGTAACCATTATCACGATGGAGTTGAGATTTGAATGGACAAATGTCTTAGATCGATTAAATCGATTGGAAATATGTGTGCCTCGACGAAATCAATTTTAATGATTGGATATTCATTTAATCCGATTGAAGATTGAACGAAATGTCAAATGACATTATAAATATAATAAAGCTATAAAGAAATGCACGAAAAATTAAGGAAGAAAATTTAGAAGAATACAGACATCTAAAAGTCTATTATAACATCTGTGAATATTTTTAAACGTTTCGAAATATCAAAACTTAATTGAGCGAAATTTATTCTTGGACAAAGCTTGACAAACTCATAAAGTGATAAACGGTACTAAAGAGACTAGTTAGAATTGGACAAATGTAATAACGAATAAAGCGGCTTCATTACTCTGCGAAATCTAAATTAAAAAACGTCTTTCAACGCGATGGCGTTTCAAGATTCGTTTATTCCTCCGCGGTTTTATTCGTAAAGCAGGAAGATCTCGGCGGAATATAATTAACACTAATGGCTGCTTCATCATAGGCGAAAGAACTACCTTCAAATCCTTTTCGTCTCGGTAGAAACATGATTCTTCGAAAATGAACGGAAAAGATTGAGACGCGAGAGCCGCGATCCCTCATGAGAATAGAGCATCCACTATTCCTGCGTAGCAGTGGAAGAGGCTTTGGCATGGTAATCGCATTGGGTCAAGTCAAATCCGATTTCCTATCTCGACTAATGAACGAAGTGGGGGACTTTGTTACAGCAAAGTCCTTGCGCAATTTGAAAATATTCTTTTTATTACTTTATTTGTAAATTGGTTTTGAGAACTTATTGCGAGAGGGGAGTAGTATACGTGATATAATTTATTATTTGAGCTATATACATATATATATATATATATGTATGTGTGTGTGTGTGTGTGTGTGTGTGTGTGTAATAAATAAATATTATACATATGTATTATACATATATTATGCTTCAACTTTTTTATTTATTTGTATCAATATATTATTTCATCTATCATGCTATATTACTGTATAAATTTGACAAAGTAATATTTATCGTCACATAAAAACTATATACAAATTAAACTCATTAATATTTATATAGTGCATTTATATTTATTTTGCGGTGTGCGATTGCCTTACATTTTTTATTACTGTTGGGAAAAATATATTTGGAAAATTTTCGAGGGGCAAGATAGTTTCGAATCTACAAACACACATAAGCAAATCCTTTAAAAAGCACATTAAAAAAAAGTACTTAATTTTTCTGTCCTCTTTTATTAGAAATAATGTTACTTTTAAAAGCTGATAATGCTAAATAAATAGAAAGAGAATAGTGAAGGAGATAAAAAGAGAGAGAGAGAGATTTTCAAAGTTCCATTTATCGATCTAATATTGTTCGCGTTTCACATTACTCTGAGGAAATATTACACTACATCCGGCACTTTATTCTCTTTGCTTCCCCCATTGGTCTTCTTCGTCCTCAAGGGCATCTCGAAGACGAAAAATCTCTGAGGAAACAACATTATTACCAGTTGTCGTGACCAGTTTCCATCAACATCATTGTCCTTGTTGCAACATTTTTTATTTTATTCTCATATATTTTATCAAATGATTATACTATCGTTCGCTCTTCGTTCACACAATCAGTTCATTTCTCTTTCATATCCTTTCTTCTTTTCTACTATTTTCTTTTAATAGGTATTATTGACGAGAAGAAATGATAATGATCATATATTTGAAAAAAAGATTTCAATCTACATTCCAATTGAAATATTCTAATTGAAGAGTTCAAAGAGTTTCTTGAACAACGGAAACATTGTTAAAATAAGTACGAGTATATACATATACGCAGATGAAATCTACCTTAAAAAAGCATTAATATAGAGAAAAGTTAAAACTTTTAAAAGTTAAAAGTTAAAATAAATGTTACTTTATCAGTTTTGTGAATATATTTATCAGATTATAGTAAAACCACAGATTAATGATATATCGATTTAGCCTCAATGAAATTTTCAATGCAATCAACGTAAAGCAATCTTGCATCTTGGCGTCTATGTCTAACCTCGGCATTGGCGTTTTCAGTGAATCGAAACGATCGCAAATTGTACAGAATCAGACGCAATCGATTGGAAGTAGCATTCATCGCATAGCGTTAGGCCTTCAACGGTTGCGTTAAATAATTTACATTACATGCTAAACCGTCTCGAAGAATAGTGCTGTAACTTCGAGGAAAGCTGGAATATTGTAATCCCGATATCGAGAGAAAAAAATCGATGGCGCTGGAAATACATGTAAAAGTCTACTTAAGTAAAATAGGGCAGTCATCGTTATATGTAAGTGCCAAGTTCGGCATTAACCATATCGTAATTAAGGTCTAAGGTGATTGATCGTTCCTGTTGAACACGCGTATTCTAGTAAATGTCAAAGATAATCTCCTAGGAAGGAAGAAGCATCAGATGTGACAATGGAGGCGAGAAAAAAAGAAGGCGACGATGAAAAGCGAACTAGGAAGAAAGAAGATTGAACTTAACTGGGGTCAAATTGACTCTAGTAGGGAGTCCCTGCATTCAATATGGCGACTTCCTAATAGAGTCAGGCTGACTCCTTTTAAGACGTTCACCAAACCAGGAACCGTCTCGCGAAAGTACCTGAAAGCATGTACTTTATAAACGAAGTTAAGGCCATTTAATTTACACAGCATTAGTTAATTTAATAGTACCAGGATGGAAGCATCGCGAGCGATATGCATATACCGGTTTATGAAAAACGAAACCCGGCATTGGATGATGATTGATTGAATGATCGATTGAGTCTGTCACACACACATCTGTCGAATTATATTAGTGTATTTTAAAAGCAAAATCTTAGAATTATATGTAGAATTTATCGTCTGTGTATGTAATCAAGAATTGATTTTTTTATATCTTCTATAGAATTATTTAAATACGTATTCGCAAATAAAAAATTTAATTAATATATATGTACATTTTTCAAGGAAAAGATCAGGCGCAATACGATACACGTCTTTTGAATCCTACTATAACTCTGAATCCCGACAGAGAGAGAATCTCAGATTCCAATTTTCCCATCGTGGTAATATGACGCCATATCAGATCTTCTGTCTATTTATAACACTGACAAAATTTATGATGCATATAGGGAGTATCAAGAATATCATAATCTCTTCTTCCAATCTTTCCTTTCGCCTCGGCAAACTAATAATGCTTGTATTATAGATAATAATAATGATGAATAGATTATGAAAGAAAAAAGGAGAGAGAAAAAAGAATGTTATAAATATATTAATATTGTTGACCAAACTTTGAAAATATTAAAATGTTAAATTTTCCAAAATTCGATAAAATATTAAAATATTATCTGTTCAATATCGTTCAATAGTTTGTTTTATACTAGAATATTGTTTATTCTAATACAATTTGTTTTATTTATAATAATTAATGGCAAGAAAAAGAATGTTTTTACATGAATTGTTACATAAGAATGCAGAATATATCGAAACGAGGGCATGAAGGACGCAGGCCTCAAAAACGCCGCAGTGCGACTCACTCTGCGGGCTTCATGGAAGCAACACACTGTACTAATATCATTAGAATAAGCGAATGGCGCAAAACTTCAAGCACTTGTTTATTCATTAATTGCTATTAAATGGTTGCAATTATTGCAATTATTGCATGCGATAAGTGCAATAGCTGCTACGCAAAATTTTATGTTATACGTTAATGGACGATATTTGTAACTTTAAGGAATAAGAATTGTTTTTACATACAAGTACAAGCAAGAAATTAAAAAATAACTATAAACACCCAATAATATTTTGAAAAATTCAATTACTATTTTACAATGTTATACACATTTAATCAATTAAATTTGTTTACACACATTTATTTACACACTGGTCAAATGTCCTCAAATGTTTCCTTTTATCTCGACTTTGTAATCATGTATTTTAAAAATTATCCGATTATTTTTAAAATAGTATGTGCCAGCCAGATGTAACGCATGATAAATTGCCGCGCAGCCGTAATCCGGCGCATAATAATGTTCTCATAATTTCGAACATGAATGGACAGAAGTGCACGTACATACAGACGCAGATGCAAGAGGCGCGCGGACATGTTGCGCGTGTATCGAGGAACATTAATTAACGTCAGGATCAGAGCATCAGATTTGACGCTGCCATGTGAGGTACTGTGCTCGTTTATCCTTGGACTATCTGTCTCCTCGATATAACGTATATGTTCGTTGAGAGATTGAGAGTTTGAAAGAGAACGAAACATGTAATCGGAGAATTAAGATCGTTAGTTATATAAAAGAATTTTCCTGCATTCTTTCTCAGAAGTACTTTTGGAATTCTAAAAAGTGAAGTATCAGGATAGTTATTTTTTTCCGACTCAACAAAAATGCAAAAATGCATCATTTACATTAGAAAGACTGGTTTATCATACATGTTTTTATTTATGTTTATACATTTTCCAACATTTTCATTATTTCTTTGCTATTACAGAATTTTTTTACAAGAGAAACGATGTTGATTCTCCACTCTTTTGAAATGTTAATCACTTTTAAGATATTAAAATTCTTGATATAACCAAGAAACAACTTTTTAAATAAATTGTGTACTAAGGAAATATGTATTGATTGTAATAGAAAGAGAACGAACGAACTACGTGTGTGAGCTTTTCATCACTATTAGTGATATAAGTTGAAAGAACTAAACATATCTTGTATGAACTAATTATCATATTACATATAGGTTTGTGAAATGTGCCAATAATTTTTCTTCAACTAGGGAATTAGTATGTATTTAAACGAACTAATGTATACTTAAGCGAACTAATGTAATAGATAGAAACAATAGGATGTAATAAGTACATGACATGTGTGCAAAATGTTATGAGATATAAGACGTTACATCTTATTGGCTCTAAATTGTTATTAATTTTTTTGAATGGCATATATAATATTTAAATATAAGGCACTTTTTATAAAAGCGACTCATCTGGAGGAAACAAAGCCATTTATAACGCCGATGTCAAGTATGCACCATTATCCGTTGCATAACAAATCATTTCACTGAAAGGCACCAATTATTAATGAGGCCTTGGTCAGCGGTACAACGTATATGTATCCCATAGGTAATGATAATACTTGTATATGAGGCATATTCCTGTACACGCGGCGGTAACGGCACTTGTACCATTAATGCTATGTCCAGCTCGCTCCGCAATTGAGCTTATTGTTGTACCCAGAGTACAAAGCATCAATAGTATACGCGAAGACCACCGTTGCTTGTTGGCAAATTAAATTAGAGATATAAATTAACAGATAGAAAGAGAAAAGGAAGAAACGGGAGTAAAAAAGAGATATTAATTGTTTGTTAAAATGTAAACTAATACAAAATAAAGTAAAATAAATATTATATAATATGATGGAAAACAATTTGTGATAATAAAATATATAATATAGATTGATTATCAAAAATATAATGTAATATAAGAATAATATAAAACTAAAATAATAAAGTAAGATAACAAATTAATATTATAATAAATTTAAATACTTATTCATAAAAATCTTATAAATGATTGAATAATTTAACTTTTAACGTCAAGAAGAAAAATTGTAGATTCTTCTATCTCGCTTGATGAGATATTGTTTTTCTTTGATTTACAGTATAATATAAAGAAAAGGGAGGAGGTGCAAGAGATGCAGCAGGAAGAGCCTAATCCTCTGATGCGAAAGAAGAAAACACCAGAGGAATTGGCGGCTGAAGCTGAAGCCGAAGATGAAGATGAGTTTACCAGTATGTAGCGCTCGCAATATTATTTCAATATATTGTATTTGATACAAGATATTTTAAATTAGTCAAATCGGTTTTGACTTACAATTTTTTTAGTTATAATCAAGAATAAAAAAATTGTTTAGTCTCAATTGTAAAAACTCAATCTCAAACTAGTCATATTGAAGCCATATATGTATTTCCATACAGGGTAAACTCATATCACCTATCAAAATTAACACCATTCTCAATTGAAGAGTAATTGATATTTTTGTTTTTAATCAGTCTCAAATAAAAGAGAGTTTATTTATAAATATATGAACTTTTTATGTACATGTAAGTTAAAATAGTTGAAATTAAAAAATTTTTAATCTAGATTGGAAATAAACTAAAAAGGCAAAAATCGGGATTTGAAAAAGTGCACATAATACCGCCTACCTTATAAATTATATTAAATTCATGTTTTTATAAATTTTTAAAGTTATATTTATATGAATATTCATAATTTTTTT
>VBVQ01000425.1:0-60084 GCA_011636635.1 Tetramorium simillimum | reverse complement strand
GGAAAGAAGGGTCGGGGAGGTAGATTCGACTGCATAGGCGACTTGGAGCGGCGCCAAAGGCAATATGCATTAGCCATCGCGTATTTTGAAATTCAAGCCAAAGCAGATTAAATTCTATGCCGATCCTCTCTGTCCGGCCCGTCAATGGTTCTTCACCCGCCGTTCTTTACCGCGCCAGCCTTGCCGCCGCCCCTTGTCCACCCCCTGTCCTGAACGCTCGTGTCGTGTTTGCCGATACATAATGAATGTCGATCCGCCGACATGCCTAAGCTTTTATGGTATCTCGATCGACGAACACGCGCCGGAATGCGGCCGCCAGGTCAGGTTTTGGTTGCGGGTAATGCGCGCGTAAATTTGCCAATAGCGTACCTAATCGGCCTGATCCAATTAGGTTTGTATTAGAAATTTGTCCCAGAAAGAGATATCACCGCAAGTATGGAGATCGAGTGGCAATTATGACAAAGCATTGCGAATATGCAAGTGATTTCCCAATATTCTTTATATTTTTCCAAATATTATATTTCTAAAATTAATCATAATTATTAAAAAATAATCGCAAAAATAATTTTAAGTAGAAATTAATGCGCAGCGAATAAAACATTAACGTTTGAAATAATTAGGAATAAATTAAATTATTTTGTAATTAATGTTTCCACATTTAATATCATGAAACTATTTTTTATATCTATCATCGTTTACGTTTCATATTGTACATGTACTGTACGTATGATTATTAAAAAGTAATTTACTGTAATAATTATTAATAAAATTACAAATAAATGTTAGTTAAAAAGTTAATAACATCAAGTTAGCACGGAGTTAATATTGATAGTAATTGTCGTTATTTTCGATTTTATTTGTTACAATAGCTTAATAAGTATGGCAAGTGTCTTTATTCAAGACTGCCAAGTTTCAACGAGATCGTACACTATAAAGATTCTTGATTAAATTAATGAGCATATCAACGCCTTTCATGATACTTCAATTATCTAACTCACCGTATGCGATTACCGCATAAAGGAAAGGGTCGGGTCAGGTTTCGATTATTCTATCAGTTAGCGATTATACCCAAATCAATTTCCTTAAACATAATAGTTGCATTTCGAGCAATTAACATGAATTATACAGTTTGTTTATTCTGTAAAGCTTAATCTGATCAAACAGATAGACCGTTAGCATTCATTATATTTTCGTATATATCAGCTTCAATGTTAAAAAATAAAAAAAAAACGTGAAGTTCACCATAATCACTAATTAATGCAGAATTAAATAAAGGAATAAAATTATTCGAAAGTTATTTCAAATAAAAAAAATATTACTAAATTTGTGCATACATGCGTGCAATATTGGATTAATATACGTTCAACATTCATGACGTATATGCTAACGTTAATAGCTTTATGTTCTATACCGGCGCAACAGACTTGCTTATCAACTATGATTGAACGAAGTATACTCTCAGTAGGCTTGTTTCATACGTTAGTTTACGATGTAATCCCTACGCAGTAGTTCCTTTAATATTTATGATGCATAAACGTGTGAGAACATTAAAGGATGACAATCTGAGTGTATGGTAACGTATGCGGCAACGTGTGTAACGCGTAAACCGACATCTCCGAGCACGTTAAAATAGGCTATTCTACAACGAGCAATCGATCATTCGTCCACAAAGAGCTTTTCCGATTTGATTGTCATTGACAAGCTTTTACGGTCAATCTCAATATCAGGCGGCCGATGATTATCGCGCCGATTTTGGCCATTTTGTCCCGTTGGTTGTTGGGGCCAAAATCAGTTCCGTTATACCGCTTGACTTATTAGCAATTACGTATTAGCAATTACAGGGATAACAAATCGCGGATTCCAGAATAACGAACAATATATCGGCGGCAGCGGAAAGCTCGTGCCGGAAAGTCCGAGTCGCAGTAGTATGCAATTCCGAATGTAACTGCTCCCTGTCATTCCCCCGTCCTTTCTTCGCCTACCCTCTGTTTCTCGTGAAACCCGCCTACCTACCCCGCGGACCCGCGTTCCTATCCGACGAAGATTAAGTGGTTTTCGGGCCTTGCGGGCGTGAACAGTACCGGAGATATCGTGGATACAATCGAGCAGCTGAAATTCATTCTGCATGCAGCGGGACGAGCGAATAGATATATGATGAGTGATAAATTATAGCGCGTGAATGACAGCGAGACAAGATAGATGCGTCTTGCAAGGATTTTCCATCGCCGCTCGCTGTTGGCGAGCATCTTAATTTTTAATGCTCCCCTCCCGAATTGCATTAATAAACTCGCAGGTTCGGTGCGATTCCGTGAATAAATTGATCAAAATGACTTAGAATCATTTATTTATCTTTAATCTATTTTGACATCCCAACTAGTTTAGGGGATAACGGATTTATAAGATTTATAATGACATATTTATCCGCAGTATTTTTGTTAACTTGATAAATTTAAATATAACTTTCACAAAACCCGATACTCCAATATAAAATAAAACACAATTTGACTTACTGACACCGATGCGCAGCAGCGGAGTTGTGAACTGCATTACTACGTTGAACTGAAAAATAAAAATATAAATTTAAATTATTAAATTTAAATTATTAAAAATATAAATTTTAATTATATGCTCAAAATAATTAATATTTCGATAAAAATTATTCTTGCGCATTTTGAATTTTTTATTTATCTCACTGTTTTTTTCTAGAATAAATATTTAATAAAATAATTTTTTAATTTTCCAAAATATTTTTTCTTTTAAGTGAAAATCTTATAAAATTTTATCAAATTTTATAGATATAAAAGCCTTCTTCTCCAGCTCTCATTTTAATCTTTCAAATAACTTCAATAAACAGACAATTAATTTTTTTAAATGACAATTCATTAAAAGTAAGTTATTCACCTTATCGTTGCTCCGCCGTCGCCCGATGCCTGCCAGGCCTCTTCCTCCTCTCACAAACTGATTCCATTGTTGCACGGCACTCACTCGCGAAAATTTACTCGCGAAAACTTATTCGTGATTAATTTATACGCGCGTACTAATTACTAGAATTACTAGAATTGCGACACTCCGCGATACGATTGTCGGATGCTACACCTGTAAGCAAAAAATGTGTAAATTAAGTATTAAAATCAATAATTATTTTATATTACAAAATAAAAGAATAAATGTATAAATAAAAAAAAAGTTCGCAGAAAACTTAGAATATGCACAACGCAATATCGGAAAATATGTTCGTCGTCTATAAAATTTGATAAAATTTGATTGAATAAAAATCTCGCAAAATATTGTATTATCTATTAAAACCGATACATCATGGTTTTTCGTTACATGAGTTACTCAATCTGTCGATTTGTCAATTATTCAAATTCACCATCGGAATGACGAGCAACCTATCGACGAGAAAGTGAAAAACGTGAGAATACACTTGACTCTAAGAAAACGAAAAAATAATCTTCTCATAACACGCGCGTGTGTGGGAAATTATAAAACATATTTTATAATAATATTATAATAAATAAATAAATTATAAAATAATACATTAAATGTAAATTATAAAATAATATTTTATAATTTCCGACGTTTATCCCTTTCTCTAAATTTTATGTTATGCACTTTAAATGAATAAATAATGCGAAAAATCTAACATATTCTTTCGATTTGTAATCGTCACCTAACTTAATCTCGCTTATGAATCTTTAATAGCGCGGACTGACGATCGTTTCGTAACTCGTTACGTACAACTGCCGTTTCGATGTGCTTACGAATCGTGGATCATGAAAGTTAAACACGCGAATTTATTATTACGTATTCGTAAGCAATGGCCGCATTTACATCTCTTGATACTTGCTACGACGATGTTCAGACGAGAAATGAATGCCACGGAGTATCTCGCGGAGCATCGACCTACCCGAATGTTACTGCACGAACAACAATATAGCGCGCGGTACACAGCACTGAAAATACCGTATGTCGCATACCAATCGACCATACAAAGTATTTAATGTATTACAAATTAAAAGCATGCCGTAAATATTATATTCTTTGTTTTCCAAACTAATTTCGATGAGTACTTTACTGTCACACCTTTGAGCTTTGTTTTCGGAATTTGTGAGCATTGTCTGAAATAATGATTAATTATTCACATGTCAGTCGGAATCGTTTCGAAAACTTAACAGAGATGTATTTATTTGAATTCTAATTCGATAAACATGTATGAAATTGTATTTATTTTTGTGTGCATATTAAATGTTTCTCGCGAAAGAAACAAAAAGACTATAAAACACTGATATTTTTTAAACATTAAAATGTTATGTTTATGTGAATAATTATTAAATTGCTTTTATTATATTCGAAATTAAAATTTTTTTTAGCATGTATGTAAATTGTAAGTATTACTTGGAATTTATTTTAATTTAGTTAAATTATTTAAAGAGTTTAAGAGAAAAAATTAAAAATAAAAATATATAATTTAATATGTTATAACTGGAATATTATGACAAATAAAGCTACATTGCGACTATGTTGTAATAAAATTTTTCTTAAAAATAAATTTTAAATTGTATAAAACTGCTGTTGCTTTAAAAAAAAGATTGATCTTGGTGAAGATTGATATATCTACATATATCTTTTTATTTCTATCTTAAATTAATTTATGCATCATCTTTTCTTCGTTTTGTAACGATATAATGTATTCAAAAGTGGGTCATAGTGAAACTTATTGTTAGGGGAAATTGATGAATTTTTCGCAAGTAGGTTAAACGTTCTATGCTTTATTAGAGTAATTACGATTATCATTGTGCCTTTCTCGATGGTACGCATTACACACAGTAACTAATTATCTATTTTACATTAACCATTTGCTAATGTAATTACATAATCATCAAGATTAAATCATTTTCAAAAACTGTATTTGTCAAAATTACAAGATGCACAAGTGTGTACATTTACGAGATCTTTGCGTATTTAATATTTTTCGCGAAACGTTACAATTATCGAAATTTCCAAGAATATTAAGTTTATCAAATTTAAAAGCGATTATTAATTAAATTAGTTTCGGTACATGAGAAATTAACAACAAATATGTATAAATCTCAAATATTTTTATTCTCCCGCTTTTATAGCACGCTTTATTTTAATCTAATCATATTTTTGACAGAAAAATCAGATAAATAATAAAAATTGACATATCTATCGATGTCAATAATAGTTGTGAAAGGCTAGAGTATTGCCCACATCGTACTATTCGGTCATACAAAACAGAAATTGGCGGTTGTGGTAATTGCGAGATATTGAAAATAGGTCGTTTCCGATAGTCTGACAAGAGTTATTCCGTATTAATCTGTCGGGAAATGCGATTGCCAATCCACTGGTTTGGCTTTGGTTAAGTTTGATGGTATACAACGAGCCGCGGTCTTGTCTATCAGGAGAAAATAAATGGTACTCAAATATATTGAATTGCTAGAATAATGAAATACAGATGTATAACGTAAGAATCGGATTTATGTAAAATTAATAAAATTATTAAAAAAATATGCGCCATATTGACGTTATCAGAAATTAATTATCGCAGCAATGTAATATTTTCAATAATATTTTCGCTAATACCTCTCGTCGAAAAGAACGGAATCGCGTATTAATGATTATTGTATGTTTTATCTATAATTTATTGCAAAATCAGAATTAAACTCTGCTGGGACATTTAACGTTTATAGCATGCCACTGAAGGCATACACCTAGATCTCATTAAAGATTACACGGCACTTTCGCGTAACTGTGCATTAGAAAACGTCTTCCCCCCTCCTCCGTTCTCTCACTTTTATCTCTTACCTTATCTTCTACTACCGCTAAAGGGTTGAGCCTCTGGGAAGAAGTGAAAGAATAATTCGAACGTATAATTCAGGATCATTTCTCACTCGGAAACGTCGCGAGAATCACGGGTGTGGAACGATCTTCCCGAGAAGATCTTCGCGCACTATCTCAAGGGAAAAGACTCTGCCAAATGCCAGGCAATAACGCGTTTACATCGGTCGGAAGTAACGTCGCACGAATGAGCCTCAAATCGACAATGGCTTCGCCGTCGGCGGACGAAACGGCAGTTTAATTCAGAGCGCCCAGTTATGCGACGACAATTGTCGCGATTGCAGTTTCTAATTATT
This sequence comes from Tetramorium simillimum, assembly GCA_011636635.1. Taxonomy (NCBI): domain Eukaryota; kingdom Metazoa; phylum Arthropoda; class Insecta; order Hymenoptera; family Formicidae; genus Tetramorium; species Tetramorium simillimum. The sequence continues at coordinate 53,926 of VBVQ01000425.1, read as the reverse complement.
ATCATTGAGCCGCCGCGGCAAAGCAAACCAGGTGAAAATGCGAAGATTAACGAAATGTAGCGAAAGGATAATGAAACGGTTTGCGGTATGCAAAATTTGGAATTCCCTCTCGAAATAGCTCGCGGTGGCACCGCGGGCGCTGTTTGTTGGCAACATTTGTTTGAACAACCATAAATTACGTGTGTTAATTTTTCGTAATTGATGATCGCAAATATATCAGCAGTTAACAATGATAACTAGCGATAGCGGTTCTTGCGTGTGAGTTTGAATTTTAGTATTTATCTTGTAAATCGATGATGGACGGCGATTCATAAACTATTCAGTTTCTGACAGAACATAAATTTTGTGCGACTGGCGTAATCCCATAATAATATGCTATATACGTATATTGACGATCGACATCTGTCAAATTAATCGATAAAAAAGACGTAATCAACCTTCTGTCTCAAAACATTCGCAATAATCGAATTAAATTTAATTTTATAACGATACATCATGTTTTCTCTGAGGATCCTACAATTATTAATTTCACATCATGATGCTTTAATTGGAAAAAAAGACTTTTACTTGTGATATGGTTTTATTCCGTTGTTCATCGAATTTCTTCCTGACGCATTGAGTAAAATAGCATAATTATTAAAAAAGTATGTGTGCACATCACAATCACATATAGTGATAAAATGTAAAAACTAGTATGATACATGTTGATAAATAAAATGTCAAATTTGATTAATTAAGACATACAAGTCTGCAATTTTTGATATTTCAAACGTATTGTTGGTCCACTCGCACAACAGGAAAAGTCGCAAAATTCCATCGCGATACACGTTCCGTAATGCTGGCATACATACGGTGTTGCATGCAGAAATGCGAAGATTGATCGCACGTAGGTGAACGGAACGAGGATAACGCTTGCATTGCGAAATCAATATGCCCGTGTGGTCTTTTACCCCATACGCCATTTATTACGCTCTTGTTTGCCGTATATCGTGAGTGCGCACGTTAAACGAACGCTCGCGCAAAGGAGCATGAACGCGAGGTCAATTTTTTTTTGCCCCTCAACACTTCTCGCGCGTGCAACCTTTGTATGAAAACGAAAATGGTAAAAATGCGTGAGGATGTGACATAAAAAAAAATAACGAAAATCGGAAAATAATAACTCACGGAACCGTTTGTCAATGCCACTTCAACAATGGATTTCTTTAGACAATTGACAATTTTCGTGAGATTTTATTATGTGTTGTATCAAACATTAATAGGATTTTATTATTTATTATATCAACACTTATCAAATCGTTATCTTCATCATTTTATCTTTTCATACAAGAGAAACAAATATGAGACAATTTAATAATATTAAAAATTGCGCTTTCATATTATACGAACAGTAATTTATGAACAAGATTTGTGATGATGAAATAAAAATGAAAAGCGAATGTAAGAACGAAAGTAAATTTGCACGTAATAAAGAACAATAAAAATGAAATAATATTGTAAAAACAAAACTATATTTACGATCCTAGTAGAGAGAAAGGAATGTAATAATTGTATCCAATATTAATAGTGTTCAATTTGCCTGTATTTCCACACATTTTTTTTCCATTTGATCTATTTTTTTTTCAGATGCCATAAATGCGAGTGAAATTTTATCGCGAATAGCTCGCTTTAAAATTCCAAATAAAAACGCGTGCGTCCACTAACTTGCGCAATTCATTTGGCGGCAAAAACGGAAGGGAAGACGAAACATGCTCTGTTATCGATGACGATGGCAGTGGTGGGTGTGGCACTAGGATGCCGCGTAGGGTGCACTCGGGCTGGTTTTGCGGGGGTAGCGAGCACGCGGTGGTACACAGAGGGTGGATTCGAAAAGAATGAAATAACGGATTGGGTCGCGGCCAACTGGCCGCGTTCCAACCAATCCTTAGTCGCCCGGATGCGACTGGGAGTGTATTATGTATACCATTCAGCCGCCTTATATTCGCGGAATCGCCCCGATGCATCCCATTCAAAATCAAATATTTCTCTCTAGGGTCGCCCCAGCGAGAATTTCGGGGCACGAAGAGGATAAAGCGCGCGAAATGAGCGGATCGATCCAAACAGAAATCCCGTAACATTTTATATTGAGCGTTTATAGAAGTTTGTTACTCTCTAATATTAAACATTAAAATATGCACCGGGAAAAAACTACGATAATATATTTAATCGTTATTTTTTAAAATCGAGAATTTACTCCCGTCGTAATGATTTTTTTTATTAATATCGCGTGATAGAAATAAATATCAAATACTCAGATGAAATTTCTTGGACATTTCGTGTTTTATTCTTTTCGTTTCGTTTTATCCTACAATTACTAATATTTCAGAATCTTAGAATCATATTTATTATTATTTAGATTACTTAGATTTTTTATTTCAAAAGTGTATATTAATTAAAAAATTCAAAATTAAATAACACATCTTAACGTCACATTAAAATATAAATAACTTATAAATTCACGGCAATTTGATATGCGAATAAATTACTACCAAACAATTATTTATGTATAATTAATTTCCAACTAATTATCGATGAAATCCAAATTTTGTCATTTCTACTCAAAATTCTATCAAATATTTATGATAAAAATATAAAAATTATATAAATTTTACTCAACCACCCTCTCATGTTATTTATAGTATCGCAGAAACAATTTATTCTGCAACAAGTAAATAATGAATTAATAATTATTACTTAGAGCGTTGTTGTTCCGTTGTCACTCAACGCTTTCAAGTCTCTCTCTCTCTCTCTCCTTTTTTGTTCATTCGTTGTCCGTCTTCGTGCAATACGTTCACTTCTCACACACGAAAATTAAACTTTGTTAATTACGGCACAAACTAATTACCAGAACGTTCACACGCTACTTTATACGGCACTCCCGAGTTGATCGCGCATTTTACTGCATTACGGAGTATGTCGCGTAGCGTAGGAAGCTAAGACCCCGTGACGTCACGCAAACACAACGCGATCTCCGACGGCGGATTCGAAAATCGTACGGCTTACTTCACGCGACCGTCGTCGCGGCAATGTTGTACCTGTTGCTCCTAGCCGTACCTTTGTATACTTTCTGCATGCTCGAATAACGCGCGATTAGAACGATTTAGAACGATTATTATCTCGTGTTACGATACGAGAGAGTAAATACCCGAGAGAGATGGAGAGAAGAGTATCCGCGGAGCATTTCGGATATTCAGAAGTATCGCCCGTCTTCTGCCAACTTCACGCGCGATAAATTTCGCTGGCGTAAATTTCGCGAAACGCGCGCGCTATTAATGAACGGCCGATATATCACCGGCTTTTCATTACTCGATATCTGTCGATTCGTGTATTACTCCAAGCCGCCTTTCCTTTCGGCTCGAAAATGACGGGCAGATTAGATTGACGGAAAATTCAAGCGCGACAGGCGGCGAAATCCTTGGCTCGGGTGCTCGGCTCCGAGAATAAACGAAGAAATAATCTCCCTCCCGCACAAATATATACGTCGCGGGGCAATACCTCATAATTCCCGAGCTCCATCGCTTTCCGCCTGGAATGAATAAATGCGCGCGAAATACTTGACGCGCTCCGATACATAACCTCGCGCTTACGAGTCCTTAATAGCGCGGCCTGACGACCAAACGGATTACGTCGACGCTCCGTAACTTGCGTCGATACCTACTGCCATTTCGAAACGTGCTTACGAAAGTTATGTACGTGAGCTTATTACTTGTTCGTGAGCAATGGCCGCGTTTACGGCCCTCCGATACTTGCCGTGACGACTTCCGAGGAGTGAGGTGAACGGAGCGGAACGGAGCGTCTCGCGGAGCGGCCGACCTCCCCCGAGAGTCGCCGCGCGAATGACAGAAAGGCGCGCGGCGTGCCGCATCGACAACCCAGGCAATAAAATATCTAAAAAAAAATGTCTAAAATCGGGCCATAGGACATCTTAAAGTCGTCAAATACAACGTTACATACATGTTAGTTGTAATTTCCTACTCAACAATATAACCGTTATATAACACGCGTTATATAACGGTTATATTGTTGAGTAGGAAATTACAACTAACATGTACGTTACATTGTATTTGCTGGGTAAAGACGACTTTAAGATGTCTTATGACCCGATTTTAGACATTTTTTAGACACTTTGTTGTGTGGGAACGAACGTCGCGTGCTAACTGTTACGAAATATTATTATGTGTCGTAAAGTAAAACTATTATCGAATATTACGTACAAACGTACATGATCGGCCTCGCCGTTGCGTACATTTGACGCGAAACCCTCCCGTGTCGACTGATTCTTCGCTTTTCATTTACTTGAAGTTAGTCGTATTGAATTAGTTGGGATCATTGCAATTATAACGAGAAGACGAAAAAAAAGATTTTTATTTATGCACGACTATTAAGTCGTATACTTAATTAATTCCAGAGATTAATATTTATAAGTTTATTAGATATTTATTCCGCAAGCGGTTAGTGAGATTTATTTGTAGGGAAAAAATTTGTTTTGCTTCAAATTTTTCGGATACGTTCAAATGTATCGCGTTTTGAATTTTTCGGTAACTTGAATGTCGATTTGAATTGAATTAATTATGTGATTAATTATGTGATTACTAAGTACAGTTGTACGTACATAGAATCGTATTTTAATATTTGTGCATTTGGCAAATTCGACGTTTATAGTGTGGTTTGTTAAAATTTTCTGTTGTTTGACATTTTGTTTGTAATTTGTGAAATTTGCGAGTGTCGAGTAAATTCGTCATAGAGCTTCATATATTTCCGCGATTACATTTCGATGGAATTTGCAATGTATGTACATACAATAAAGCGCGCATCGCATGTGGTTAACATTAAGTATGTCTTGCAAAATAGCTTTCAATTATTTCTATTTGTGAGTGATTATTACATGCAATAATTAGTTTTGTTTTCGAGAGTTGTATTACTGTAGTGAACGAATCTAAGAAGATAAGACCTGAGAGGCAAAGTAATGATACGTAAGCAAATTATTTTTTATTTTATTATTTACAGAATTAACTATTTAGAATTTTTATTTAATAATGTCTAGAATAATTACCATCTAGAAGAATCATTGTTTATCTCAAATAAAATAATATTATTTGTAATACAATTATTCTTCTAAATGTTTAGTCCAGATATTATAACTTATGTAAGAGAAAGAGGATTGTTAAATCTTGTAAACGAGTTTTTATAATATATCTTCCGAAATTCTCAAATAACATTCTTAAAGTTTTATATTTTGATAGCTGGGATATTTGAACTTTTCAGATGATAAAAATACAAAAATATAAAAGTGTTCTATGTAGTTTGGCTCCATTCAAAAGTCAGTACAACTTTTGCACTGTTATGCCGACGCTTTATCTCTTCTTTGCAATATATGGCGCTCATAATCGCACGTCTGAGCGATTTTCATTCATGATTACACTTTCTTTTCATGCGGTAGCTTGAAGCTCCCTAAGGAGCGAGAAGAAAACGGTAAGAATGAGGGATGATCGTAACGTATTTGAGAATGAGTAAATCGATTCTCGGGAACCTCGTGACCGTTTCATTAAGAATTCCAGAACGGTACTCAAGTCCCGATAACGGGTTCATTCTTAGGATAAGTAATATGGCGCACGTGGGAACATCGAGCGAATTCGACGTTAAGGGAGAGGATTCAACAGTCCTTGGAAAAAACTGTGCCAGTAATAGTTTGAAATTTGAGACAATTTAACATTTTTGTAAATTTTCTATATATGTAATTAAACATGGCAGCCACGATGTACAATTTCCATTGCGGTTTATAAAATCGTTACAAAATTGCAGTTGCATAATTTAATTAAGTATAGAATAGAATTACACGAAAGTTTTAGTCTGCTAAGGTAATTGTACCTTACGGTGCTGCTAATTACTTGCCTGTGTAACTGTCATCGTTTTTGTTTGATAAATTCCATAGGTGAGACTTTAGTAATTAAAGATCGAATCTTTCGTTACGACGAAATTATATTTGTAAAATATAAAACAACATTATTACGTAAATGCGTTAAATAAGCTACGAAAAAAATAATTAGACGATCAATATTTAATTGTAGACTTAAATTTATTGGCAATGAATTTTATATTAATATAACAGAAGGGGAAATAAATAGTTATCAATAATTTGCGATTGCTGTAAAAAATTTGCAGAATTGTATTTAAATATGATTTCTAATATGATTAAAAATTATATTATTTCTAGAATTACGCGGAAGAGATAAGAATGTTACCGTAACGCTCTGAGAATAAACTCGTCTCGATTCTTGGTAACTTCGTGACGATTTCATTAAGTATTCGCAAGAGAATCTGAGGTTAACTCTTCCCATTATTAAGTGGAACACACCTTGAAGTTACTGAAGAGTATAGTCAAAGCTTTCCACTTACAAAATCTTTTCTACAAGATTACATAAGATAGTATTGTCATCTGATTTAAATTACAAATTTTAGCACAAGCGAAATAAAAACCTAAGGCTCGTGTTTATGATTATTACTTGCGCCTCACGACCGTATTATTTGAATTATTCAGAATGGAGTTTATACTACGAAATGCAAACAGTTTAAAAATCTCATTTTAAGTAAAAAAAAAAGTCAAGTGGGCCTACGTTTAGCTGAGAAACGGAACATTTACTTACGTGAAATCTGAAATCAGATTGTTATACTCAAACGTTATTATAAATTCTAAAAATTATTACCCTTTTATAATACGTTGTTATATTCTATATAACAACAATAAATGATAATTATCTTGTATATTAATTAAAAAATAATAAATGCACGTTATAACCAATCTTGTTAAAATTTGAAGAGTGGATCAGTGATATATATCAGCGATATATCAGCCATGCATAAAAAGAAAAATTTTATTCCTTTGAAAGACTATACGCACGCACGCTTTGTATACTGTTGCAGATATAAAACAGAACAATGTGGATGATAATGCACATTAAAGATATAATGTAACCTAATCGTAAAAAGAATCTCAAATTATAATCTTACGGCGCGCTCTTGTTCTCATAATATTCAGTAATATTCACGTCCTCACGCGAAAAAGTACGCCAAGTGAACAGTGAAACTCACGAAGAATTTTAATAATGGAAAGAAGAAATTTTCTTCGTCTTTATTACTTTTACGAATGATGCAGGTTTCGGTTTATTTCGGGATTACATAAAAATGATGCAATGCGAACTATGCGGCGATGTTAAAAAGTCTCGAGCCTCGAGACTTCTGCAGGAGAATTCCCCTTATTGTTAGATCTTTCTCGTTATCACACAAGGCACGCACTCGAAGTAGAATATTCTATTTTGTAGGATGTAACATGGTCGGAGCGTACCATCCCTTCCTGCAAATATTTTCTCCAAGCTCGTGAGCTCGTGTACGCCTGATTAAATAAAGAAAATGGATACGGCGCGTATTATCGGGAAACTAAGTCCACAGTATAATATAATTTTCTCTTTGTCCTGATGAAGATAAAAATCGCTTCTCTACTTAATATACAATTTAGTTAATTAATTTGCCCCAACTTTAACGTTATCGCACCTTTGTCCATTTATTTTATTATTACTTTAATGCCAATCTAAGATAAATTTCTCTATCTGGGATTCTAAATGTAAGACTAATTGCATTTTTATACATAGGCATCAACTAGGATTTAATAAATCAAGCATGGAATCCGTTGAAATTTTTTGTTATTACTACGTCGATTTAAAAACTAGCTTATAAGCAACCACCGTGCAACTTTTTCTACTGTAAGATCTTATTTGCATTATTAAATAAGTGGAAAGCCAGCCATCACCAAGAATCTTTAAGAAATTTAAAACTTCTGGATAACTCTAAGCCAGAAGAGTAATCAAGCCGTGGGTTAAAGGAGCAAATGATGAAAAAGAATTTAATTAAGCTATCCCATCTTGGATCAGTATGTCTTGCGTGACTTGGTATAGTTAACGTTTTTTTGCATCATTGCGGATAGAAGAAGATCTTAACATAAAAGTTTATCGCAGCGATAGTAGGACAACAAGTTTAGTCGATTCGAGAACATATTTTGATACCAATCGAACAATTCGCCATTATTAAAAGAGTTAATTTTAGAGATATTAGACTTACATTATATGTTTTACTATGAAAAGGAGTTGTTCTGCAAAACTTGAAAAAAAAAAAATAGGAATTACATTAATATTTTAAAAGAAAAAATTTAAACATTATAGTTTTCTTATTAAATACTATTATATAAAAATATTCTGATTATATAATATTACATAGAAATATCTCTCAAAGAAAAGCATACGTATTGATTTTTTTATTAAAATTTAAAAACTGACATTTGCAGATTTCTGTCACGAGAAATTTTTAATACAAGTATTGTTCACATTTCATGTTTCCTGTATAGAATTAATAAATAGTAGAAATAGAATAAAAAAAATTGTGTTTATGTACCATTTTTATTCAGCTTTTAACTTTTAAATAAAAATATTATTCAAATGGCTTATATAAGTACACCGTCCGCATCATTTTACAAAACGGGTATCATATCGTTTACTTAAATAATTGCTAAAGTTATGACAGAGCTGTTGATTTTTACAACAAGAGAAAAGTCAGTTCTCTGGAAAAAGTTGCAAAAATAAGTATCGCGTCAATTCGCGTCCGCGTGCATGTAAAAAGTTGGCGTTTGTTCTTGTTAGTTAACGCAAATGGAACGGAATCGAACGGGGTGTAAGACAACCGAGGTAGGACGTCAAAGGCCTGGGGTAGACTCGTCCATAATTAGCTCCCGCTAGTCTATTCAAGTCTGCTTTAATGCAACGTTACTAAGATTTAATCGTACATCATCGTAATAAGTTGCATTGAATCCAAGTAGTACGAGAATTTCTGAGAAACATCTTAAATAATTACGGATAATATAATCAGAAAATACTTCCTTTCTCTATAATGATTTCCGTAAACGCGTTATCTGAATACTTTTATAAATAATGATTTAATTTAATAAACTTTTGTTTAATTAATTTGATTTATCTGTCAAATGTTAAATTCTTCTTACGTTAACACGTAAAGAATACTTATTGTTGCTTAAATCAGTTTATTTATTTGAAACTATTTTCAGCATGCAAAATCGTGGGATAACACAAAAACTCCATTACGTCTTTGATCTTATATATTGAGATTGGATTTTTCGCAAAAATTTTGGGAAGAATATTCTATTTAAATTTTGAAGAATATCGCTACGAATAACGTTTCAAGAGAGTAACGTTTGCCTTCGCCGTAATTTATTTTACTGCGCGAAAGATGTCAAGATATACTGCACACTTAAATGCTACTCTGTAGTTACGACGGCAGTTTGTTTTTATGGTGGCCGTTTATTATCAACATATTTTCTAAACGTGTACAGCAAAATTCCGTCACAGCGATTGATCATTGATAGCACGATATTTAATAAAATCGATATCCCAATGTCTAATATGTAATTTGATATTAACGAAATTTTTAAACAGATACAAAGATTCAATTTTACTGAAAATGTTCTCTCGAATTTGATGTAACTTATGAAATTATTTATTTATAATTAAAATTATATTATTATCATTAATATTTTAACATTTTTTCAACTATCTTCTTTAATAATTTTTAAAAACTCACGTTATTTTTTTCTCTTATAATTTTATGTTACTTTATTAAATTAGAATAAATTTTCAAATTAAAATTATACCATTATTTTTATTGACAGTAATTTTTTAAGAGAAGTTAGTGAACAAAACTGGATTGATTGCGTAATATGGATTATAAAAGAACAAGCAGTTATTGCTTGTCCTTGTGACAGAGAGAGAGAAACATTAGGGACAACTGAATTATCTCTAAATTATTGCAGGGAAGGAATAAACTGACGGGTTTACTTCGGGGACATCAGTGCTCTGGTATTAGGTTCTGTTCACGTGTTTCTCAATATTGTTTAGTCTCCTGAGTAAAGAAAGATAGACGTCCCACACGAGTCTACGTTTTCAATCACGAAAATTGTCTAACATAATAGTATTAAACAAATGTTTATTACAATTGTAATGAAATCAAATTGCGTTAATAGTGAAAGTGAAAATCGACAATAAAAGTAATGAAAAATATCTATAAAACAGAAAGGGATCTATAAAAAGGAATGTATAAACTATAAAATAGTTTGTTTGGACAATAGTATGTTTAACGTAAACTAGTTTTTATCAATATTAACTGGATTACATATTTTAATTTAAATAAATCATAGCGAAGTATTATATTTACATTTTCAATTTTTGCAGAGATCAATTTAATCTTCAATTTTTACCATATCAAATCCGCCGATTATATTGGCTTACTGCATTCCGTTAACAAAAAGTTAACGTGGTTATTCGTTACAGCGCCGACGAGGGCTTCGACGGCACTTATCCGACGAACGTCGTCGTAAAGAACAATGGGACCTGCTTGTACGTGCCGCCCGGTATATTCAAGAGCACTTGCAAGATAGACATTACCTGGTTTCCCTTTGACGACCAGCGCTGCGAGATGAAATTCGGTTCCTGGACGTACGACGGCTTTCAGGTGAGCATAGGGGATAGGCATTACGGAATTGGGTCAACCAATCGTCGTCGTTTCCCGATCCCATCCTGTCCCGATGTTCGCTTCTTCGGCACAGACGTCGAACTTACGAATTTTCCAATCTGTCGGAAGCACGTCGGTACTTCTCGACGATATGGTCTCGAGACCCGGAAATAATTCAAAGCGGCGGCATCGAGCAGTTTGATTAGCGCCTGAAAATGAGAGAAAGAGGGAAACAGATCAGGCAGTCAGACAAACAGATAAAAAGAGCGAGGAAAGAGAAAGAGAAAGACAAAGAGAGAGAGAGAAAATCTTCACTGTATGTCAATGTAAGATTCGCTTGTGAGAACAATTTGTGAAATTCCTAAGAACGGAGCTTTGAGTAAAGTATTCCGATCGCGTAATAGAGGTGCACTTTCCACCATCTCCGATGCAACTCAGCATTGCGCGTTTATCGGTAAATGGAATTGAATAATTATTTATTTAAATCAAATAAAAAAAGTCTATGCAAATTAATACCATAAGAAAGATAAGTATATTGTATATGGAATGTAATTACTTATAAAATTCTGATCTCTTCATTGCAAAACATAATCAGATGCCACATGTTCGTAACATCTTTTGCTTTAAATAGTTTGATATTCTTTTCAGAAATTTTCGTTAAAAAAGACTGCAAAATTAAATAAAAAATATTTTCTCTGTTTCCTTTTGATTACTTTTAGATTTTCATCTCTTTTAATCAGTTGCAGTTTAAAACCATTTCTTTACGTTTGATATCAATATAAAATTTTTAGTGTTTGGACAATACTTGTTTGAAGACTATTTTTTATAGAAATTTTTATTTTTAAATAACAAATTTATTATCAATTGATTTGCATAAGAAACACATTTACTCAATAAACTTTTTTTTAAATTATAAAATATAATTAATATAACTAAATATAGATATAAAAAGTTAGTAATATAATGCATTAACGAAAATTTCTTATTATTTTATATCTTATCAATTTTATGAAATTTTTACAGAAATTTGCGCGTAATGTTGAAACATTTTCTGTAAAATGTTTGAGATATGCGGTTATACTAGATTCCGTATACACTCCAGAAATACCGCAACAAGCGTAAAATGCACTCGGTGTTTGGTGGAAACACCAGCAGCATGGATGGCAAACGCCATTTCAGGGTAAATCGTAGGAAATTTACGAATCATGGAAAATATATTTAAAGGACAGTGAACGTGAGAATGCGCGATTCAGGATTCTCACAAACACGCGATTGTTTTGTCACTGTTTTATCCATATTTAATCCACCAAAGAGAGAACTTTTCTAACGTTTTGATATCTTAAATAAATATCACAAAAACAAAATTATAATATGCCACTTATATTTTCTTAAAGAAATATTGTATAAATATACAGTATAGAATTTATTTATATTAATCTAAATCATCTCTTTTCACAAATTGGATTAAAGCAAAGAAATAAATAAAATTAATTGGGTGAGCTTAATTAATGAATGATAAAACCATAATTACGTGAAAATACAAATACAAATTTATGTAAAATTTATTTTATAAAACAGAGATACTTTATAAACAGAGATAACAGAAAAATATATATCGCGATATGCTGATTTCTTGATATTCCTCGTAAAATAATATTAACTTAAAATTAGCGGTGGAATGTACAATTTATAAAGTTATATCATGTAGTACACTAGGTACGTAACTGTATGTAGCTGCATAGCATGATAATGTTGCCCGATTACGGTAACGATAATTTTATTAACAAAAGTTTCATTGTCACATACAATTTGCGCATACCGATTTGTCGTGCAAATGTGCGTCTCTGCCACACGCCCAATGTACATACGTAGCGAGCCCTCAATTGTCGAGCGTGCAACTTCGGAATAATTAAAATTGAGGATGCGAATTACACGGTGCCAGGCAATTCGAGAACGCTCAGGGGTTCATTAAGGAGGACAATAAGCAGAACGAAATGGAAGCGAATGGAGGCAAAAGGAAGGAAGACAACGGAATATGCCACGATTTTCCGAGCTCTCGGTTCGATCCGCTGAATACGAACGAGATGCAAAACAGACTTTTCGATTTGATCGTCCATTTTCATTTAACAATTCGCTCCCAGATATTAATTCGTCATAGATTGCGCCCAAACATCAACGCGAAAAAAGTCCGCATCGATATTCAAACGCGCAGAAATTGCGGGAGATTTGCAAAAGCTTTATATGGAGCTGTACGTAAATATACATAAACTCACATGAACTGTATCAACAAGGCTACATGAAGTCAATAAATCAACAGAGCATTTGATAAAAAATAATATTATTCACCTATGATGTGGTTTGTTATTTTATTATTAATTTTAAAAATATTTACGCGCTATTTATTATGTCAATCATTTTGAGCAAATAATATTATTTTTCGAAATTTTTAGAAAACACGCTACAATATTTAATAATATGAAATTTGAGGAGAAAAAAATAATTACAGTTAATTTCAATTCAAGCGTCAGAGATTTCTGCGAAAAATCTGTAGCGCAAAGAGAGTTCTGGTTTTAACATATGGCACAATATTCTTTTTAAAGAATAAAAACCGACAACTCCTGTGTCTCTCTCTGCCGTCTCTGTAGAACAGACTTTTCCGTAGCTCTTGAAACAGCCGTCTTACACGCGGCGCGGTTGCAATAACTTTCCTTTAATCGACCGTCATAAATTGTCGACAGTTGGATCTGCAGCTGCAGGACGAGTCCGGAGGTGACATCAGCAGTTTCATCACTAACGGCGAGTGGGATCTGTTGGGTGAGTTTTTACAGTCCTTATCGGGAACCGTTCACGTCGCCACGCCCGGATAGTTTGCCCTGGCGCCAAAAGTGATTCTCGGCCGATTAGCAATTCTAAAGTCTTGCACGGCCACGGGCGGATGATCAATCGTTTCGCAAATCGGAACCGGTATTGATCCTCACTTTGTCCCTGTCAAAATTGCCTGCATCTGGGTCAGGCGGAACGTGGCGGCTTGTTCCGCGCGCGCGTCCGAAGTTTAGTGTTTTCGCTGGCGAACACATCGGGCGCGATTGGTAAAGTGTCGCGAGAGAAATTGCTGCACGCTTGATTCGAGAAGCGAATAATAGTTCGTAATAGTCGTTGAATAATCGCATGAGAATTTGTCCAAGGGCCGATTTAAGCTACGATCTTTCACTTCCAGATGCCTATGCTACATACATACTTCGGCAACTTCTGATGTACAAAATAATCGATCTCTAGTCATACAGAAGCTTTTAGATTTGCAGGGTCATATTTACAATTCAAATATAAAGCCAGGACTTAAAATCCTACGAATAATAAAAATTTTCTCCATGTTTTATTTCGATATTTCATATAGTTAGTTTTCGTATATCGAAATCCATCTGTACTCAAAACGTGAGAGTTTGCAGGGCGGAATTGATCTACATTTTAAAAATCAATTTTAAATTCAGAATACGTTTTCAATAGATATATAATATTTACTAAATTTAAATTTACACCTACACAGTAATATATATATATATTTTTTCAAGATTAATAAAATGAAATAACGACAAGATCAATTAACGTCATTTTCCGCCAACAAGGATTTTCAATTAGCAGTACTAAAAGGAAGTAATTATGCTATTGTTTCGATTACACGTAATGGTTTAAAAAAAAGTGAACTTGCATACGGAATGCATGCAATATCCATATTATAGTGCAAAAACAGAAACATCTGGTTTGTACTTTTCCCTCATAATTGCGAGAGAAATATTACAATTATGATATATTGTCCAATTACGTGTAATTCGCTGTTGATAAATTTGTTATGAGTAAACGTAAGAAATGGTGTGCCGTCTTCATTGTTCTTCCGACGCAGGAATAAAAGCATTCGCTTCGCGTATCTCGTGTATCTCGAAAAATTGTACGATGCATTACGCGTGGGAATAGCGTAGGTCGGCGTACACGTGCAATGTATGTGCCGCGGTTATGAGACTTGTGGTAGAAATGTATCTTAAGTAACTGCAGCTGCAGCAAAGCGCACCAGTTTGTACCCGGAGGAATAGCGTAAGATAGAATCTTCCGTTTTTCTTTGCCCTGTTGCACGGGATAATTCAAGGAGAAGAGAAGAGAAATTTTTCGCTCCCAGCAACTTTTTGTTATTCGAAAGGGCACTTCGTTTTATTGGCGACACATCGATTGCCTGTGCGCATCGTCATATTCAAACATTAGATTGAATATTTGCTTTCAATTTAGTAAAAGTTTCGAATTTATCGCCTGTTGGAATTATCGTGGATGAACGATATTAATACAAATTCATTAGTTTCTCAATTCTCTAACGCAAGGATTTTTTAATATTTCTATAAATTTTTTATATTTAGAAAATTTCTGGAAATCGTGCACTGCGTCCGTCCCTGATTTCTTGCTTGTGTTCTAGAATTAAACGTTATACGAATTAATGAAATATTAATAAAATCCTTGATATTAATTTCTCCTCTTGTCTTGTTTAGGGGTACCCGGTAAGAGAAACGAAATCTACTACAACTGCTGCCCGGAACCGTACGTAGACATTACTTTCGTCGTCATCATCAGAAGACGCACACTCTACTACTTCTTTAACCTGATCGTGCCGTGCGTCCTGATTGCCAGCATGGCCGTCCTTGGGTTCACCCTGCCGCCCGATTCCGGCGAGAAACTCTCCCTCGGTAAGTTTCAACTCGATGCAAAACGACATCCGATTGCCCTCGACAGCCCGTAAACGCTCTCGCGATTAGGCACGTCCCTGTTTGCTAAGAGCATCAGACGTTTGCGCGATTAGGTCCGACCTAGTTCCGGCTGGCAGGTTCTCCCACATCCGGGCATCGTGAAGAAACTATTCTGTACCACGTTGTCGCAAGTTTCTTCAGCAATCGGAGGATCGTGGAACTTTATCGACATTGCGAATTGCGATGGGAAATTAGTATCAATAAAATTCCCCGTGCACTACACAAAAACTTGGTTCATTGAGTTCAAACTTTAAATGTGATTTCACATTGTCACGCAATTGTGTGGAGAACAATCGAACATCTCAAGGTGCATGCCGCGCAAAAACCACAAATGACACATTAAAAATTTTTTCAAATTGCTTATAATACAGATTTAAAATGTTAAAAGAAAATATTTTTATTATTTTGATTTTATTGTAAAACATTAAGAATTTCTGTAATTTTACTTTTAACATATTTTATTTAATGAGATTCTCAACTAAAGTTTTTTCAAAATATCAATCCCGAATGTAATTTGCAGTTAAAGTGAAGTAAAAAATCGTAATCTAGAAAACGGCAAGTAATTGATTAGAGATAATTAATATTGTAGTTTAAGTGAAAATTTTCTCAGCAGAAAAATGTCTGACGTCGTCGCGATTGCACGCAACATAATGCAGCGAGAAAGATCGCATCGACGCTAACCATGACATGTTATTTCATTGTTTCCTCATAAGCGTGGCCGTTCTGGAATTTACCAAGAAGCCGGATGCCCGGGAGAAATCCTGCCTCCTACGGCTCGGAATCGCTCGGCTGCATAATTCCGATTCCTTGCCTGCCTCGCCTCGCGCTGCCACGTAAACGCTCCCGTGATTAGAGCCGGGGTGCGGGAGTTCCCTAAGCGCATCGAGCGTTTACGCGATTAGATTTCGCCCCGATCCCGATTGAAACGGCGTCCCGGTGCGCAAACTTCGGCGAGCTTTCTATTCAGGTCGTAGAGTTTCTTCGAGCGTACAAGCGCATTGCTGAATCTCCATCGAACTCGGAAGCGATCGCGACAATCGCCGTCACCGACGCGGAGATACGGCGACAATGGAATGACAATGCCGAACAATTGCAGACGTCTCCGTTGCGAATTTCCTTAAAGCTTATAGCTATTCGTAGATCTAGATACGATAACAATGACCCTCTACAGAGGCGTCATTCTGCAGCAGTCTCCTTAGCATTACGAGCGATTTGTAGACAAAAGAACCAACAAGGACGTGTATTGGACAATTTTTATATCTGCAATCATTTTTTCCATTAAAAATAGATCGATCTATGTCGTAAAAAAAAATTGAAGATACAGATCGTCGCGTAATACGGATTGTTTAATTATTCTCCTCTTTCTCTTTACTTCTCTGTGATTTAATTCCTTAAACTTTAATTACTTAGATTTATTATCTTGAATTTAATTGTCTACAAATCGCCTTAGCAATGATGATGAAATACAAGTTTTCCAATACGATAAAACAATTAAAAATGTCTTATTTCAAGAGAAAAGCGAAACGAGCATGAGAGAAAACAATGCGGCTCGATCACAATTGACTTTCGCGTTTCCAAGGGACTCGAGGGCAGCTCTTAACGTGTTATCATGAGTCTCGAAAAAGCTCGAGTAAAGTCTGATATTCAGATGAGGCATCTGCCGCGGATGCCGCGGCGTTTTGAAAGTCTAAATAATTTGAAAGTGCCTCTTAACGCGACGCGGCGGTTCGCGAATGAGTACCGAGTTCAAAGCCCGAGCAGTGTCGGATACTTAAGGTACTTGATGCGAACTGTTCCTAAAGTTTCTCATTCGCGATCTAATCGAAGCTAGGAATGAGAAAAATTGCGTTCTTAAGAAAACATTTCTCTTTATAAGCGTACATTTTTTTTTAATATTATTTTCTCGAGGAGCATAAACAGAAATGTAAAGAATATTTTATATCACTGCACTTTGATACGGTGGAACACGAGATCGGAAACGTTATATCGCCTTAAGGTACGATATACGAGTTGAGAATGCAAGAGCCTTCAACGTAGGTTATCGACAGGTGTTGAAGGCTCTTTGAGCATTCGAGAACCGAGGGTTGATCTCGCCCGGCCATCTTCCTCGACGTACTCGACTTTAACAAATAATTAATCGAGACCAACAAATTTGCAGGGGTAACCATCCTCCTGTCCCTTACTGTGTTCCTGAATATGGTTGCCGAGACAATGCCGGCGACGTCCGACGCCGTGCCGCTTTTAGGTAAGCTTGTTTTAACTTATTTTCAATCTGACTAATTTTTCAATCTGAGAAAGCAGCACGATTGATCACCCACCTCTATTGCGAATCGTTCGAGTGGAAAGAGGGAGAGAAGAAAGGAACGAAGATTTGTTCCCATTTTTCTGAGACAATGTTCCCTGATTACGTATTGACAAGCAAGCGCAACTAATCCTCTGATTTAAAGTTAAAATAATTTCACAACATTTATTATATGTCTCTAATATTGCTTATTTTAATACGAATGAATGTAGTTTACATTTTAGTTGTAAACTCTAGCATACAAAAATAATTTTTATTTTTAGAGAAGTTATTTTAAAAAAATTAAAATAAATAAATTTCCAGAGCTATTTCAATTACGTGTTTGATATACAATAATTGTATTGAAAAATAAAGTTTCTATTATAAAAGTTAAGAAGCTAAAAAAATTCATAAATTGAACAATATTTTAATACAAACACAGCAAGCATTTAAATTTTTAATATTTCACAACACTTGTTTGTTAATTTGGCTTTTAAATTGAACGTTTATATTTATTTACTTTGATGTGTTTCAGGGACATATTTCAATTGCATCATGTTTATGGTGGCCAGTAGCGTGGTCAGCACGATCCTCATCTTGAACTATCATCATCGGAATGCTGACTCCCATGAAATGGGTCGATGGGTAATTTCATATAATCGATATCAAAGTACATATGTAACGTAATACTGCGATTATTACAACTTAATTACTTCGTATTTCGGTGCCAGTATTGCGGTGCTAGTATTGTGTTACTTAATTAGTTAATATCGTAAACAGTAAAACATCATAAACAACTGATAACATAGTAATCGACATTTTTCTTGTTACATTTATAAAATGTGTATTTAGTTTTAAATTTTCATCTAAATTTAAATAAAATTTATCAAGCTACATGAGTTTTCAGCAGCAAAAATAATGACAAATTCATGATAAGATAATAAAATAAAAGCAGCGATTTTGTCGTCAAAATGGCAAAAGTTAACCGGACAAAGCAGAACACATTAATATTCAGCAATATAAAATCATACAAATCAACAATAAACTATGTCAAATTTTGCTAAAAATTGCTTGATTAATTTGATCTATTTATCTATGTATTCTTTAATTGTGTCTAGATTTTTTCATAATAATAATAGTTTTTTGTGTTAACGTTAGTCTGATTTTACCTTTTATTTTGTAATAAAAAAATACAAAATTAAGTAAATTCAACGCAATATTATGTAAGTGAGCATTGCGTAATAATCAATAAAGACACCAATTAATTTTAAATCATATTGTGATATAAATGGTGCAAATAAAAGAATTGAATTTTAGATAAGTTGTATTATCACTGAATTAATTTCAATTATTACTTGATACTGCTTGATTTTTACATTTGCACAAATTCTAAATATAAACAATGCCGGGCAGTTTAAGCTAGTAATTTATAAATTATTAAAAGAGAGCCAATAAAACGGAAGAAAGGGAACATAGCTGAAAAATGTCGATATAAATCGTAATTATTACGGCGCTATTTTATTATATCGCGCGGAATAACAAGTAACCGTCAATAAATAAAACCGACAAGATCGTGGCCAGACAAGAAATAATAATAATGTAATGAATAATAAAGCATAAGAATACTTACCAGCCGATGTCGTCCTGTCGATTTGCTCATTCGCCGCCGGCGAACGCCGTCGGGAACGCGCTCACCCTCGGAACCGAAAAACACGACTAATTACCGCGCGCGTTAATTAGTCGGCACTTTGCGCGCGTAAATAACGAGAACGCGACGATACTCCGTCCGTCAATCCCGCAGCCACCGCGTCTCACCGCATTAAACTGAAAAGCTCGAAAGTATAACGGCGGCGGAAGCAACCTGGCGGCGCAGCATCGATCTACGTATCGTAATCGACACGAAAAACCTTGCTTTATTCTCACTCTCAATATCATCGATATGACCGCACTTATTGCACTCTTTCGACGTGTAAGTAGCGTGAAATGAACAACCCGATAGAAAACCATCTGATTGGCTTCGACGGCACGGAAGAGAAATCGGCTCGATTCAAAGCGACGAGGCGCGACGGCTAACGGCGGACGCGCGCTAAGCCGGCGCCGTACGATAATCACACTTTCCGTCGTCACCCTCTCGACACTCCCGACACTCCCGACACTCGTTTGAGAGACGCAAATTTGCACGTTTGAAAATCTTTGAGCGGGGAGCGTCAAAATGCGGAACCGCGCGATCCCGTTTCGTACGGCGCGACGACGGGACGAAACGACGCGACGCGTGCCGACGGGGAAGTAACGCGATCGGCGATGTCGGATTACCGCAATAATTGCCTCGACGCGTCGTTATTTATGTATGCACTGTATAACTATTTCACGTATAACTACGTCGCGACAGTCGAGAGGACGATCGCGCACTCCTAATTAGTTTCTTTTAACTGTTTCCTTCCTTTCTCGCGCGCCCTTATGCCGTAGGAATTTTCTATACGCAGCGGAAAGTTTAACGGGAGTGATGGGGAGAAAGTGACTTCTTGACGAACATTTTTCCATTTTAATAAAGAAATAGGGAAACTGTTTAAAAATTGAAGCAAAAAAATATTTTTAAAACAAAAAATAGCAAAAAATTAGCAGATAATAATTTCATGTCTTATTGGTTTTGCTTTACTTTTTAAAAGAATTAAAAGTTAGAAGCACGATAGCTTAATATTAAGCTATCGAGAGAATTGTAATAATTTCTTTTTGTTGAATATTCTATAACTTGCCATCATATATTTGCCAGCACATATATATATATATATATATATATATATTTCTAAATAAAACAATTACTTTTTAAATTCGCCTGATATTACACATTATGATAATAAAAATCTGTTACGATAACCTATCGTTTGAGCTTCGTGAGCGAGAATAATCACGCAGTGCGAAATGAAGCAAGCATAAGAACTAATTAGTATCGCGGAAAAACTGCAAGACGAAACGTCGACTCTCAACTTCAGACGTTTCATGACTTTTTTATTACGGATTTTTCTAAGTCTATAGCTTAAAAATAAACTAGCTAAATAATTTAATGTTCTTTTTATTCCCGCGCAAGAGGTACGAAAATCGCTTTGTTGAAGCTCGATTCAATTCGTTGGCAATGCTATATGACTTCCGTACGTATCGGTAGATAATTATGGTTTTAATTAAAATGCAACGCACCGCCGTCGAGGCCGATACATCGCTCTCTTTTCATCATGGATAAATCAGGAATTTTATAGGCGAATAATTAAGGGCCACTCTGTCGAATGCGCGCCGCGATAATAAATCATGTATAATCGAATTTTTCGCCGGACGTCACGTTAATTAGAATGTAAATTTCGGAGATTGATTTCCCGCACGATCAGGTGTCTGCAAACGAAACATACGCATCTAAGTTAAGTTAAATTAACAAATATGAATTACTCTAAGCCATAAAATGTCAAGTGGCTCAAACAGGAAAGCGAAAAAGATGATGACATTCTTATGCAAGTGGCTTTTTTAATCCTTAATTAGAATCATTAATTTAATATGAATAATATCATGATTATCATTGATAATTATTAATGATACTATATAATATATTTTATGTTGCCTTGTATTTGATCTAAACTTGATTCAAACAATAGAAGTATTTAAATATTTAAAAAAATGATATTATATAAAACAATATAAACAAAGTCGCAATTTTTGCAAATTCCGTAATCAGATTTGATTGTATTATTGCATGTATATGTACATGATTAGTAAATAAATATATACTAAATAATATTATACTATACTATTAATTCGTTCTGAATTGCATTACAGGTTAAAGTACTTTTCCTATTTTGGCTACCTCGCGTACTCGGTATGTCTAGGCCAGTGACAGATGAAGACAAGGAAGTACAAAAGTCTCAGAAGCCATCTCCAGTCACGGGTAAAATAATTTCAAGTCGTAGAGATTTCAAAATATTGATAAGTCGTACATTAATGAATCGCTGATTACAGCATTATTTGTGCTTTTACATTCAAGTCGCTCGTACAACATGACGTACTTATCTGCTGTGTTTAATAATTATATGTTTAATTTCTCAGTAACCTGTTTGACCTAAATTAACGATTTTTTCTTGGATGCCAGGTGCGAGCAAGTCATACGGCGATCTGGAGCTGCATCAGAGGAGTAGTAAGTCCCTCTTGGCGAACGTCCTGGACCTGGATGACAATGCGCTGGCGTCTCACAACAATTTGCTGAACAATGTGTACAGCACACCGGGGCCTCATCACGCGCACGCGATGATGACGCCGGGTCACGGCCACAGTCACATGCACACGACGCCCCATCATCATCATAGCCACGCACCCACGACGCCGCACCATCAACACGCGACGCCGCTGCCGCACTCGTCGTACCCCGGCCATCAAATCTCGCATACGCCGCATCATCATCCACATCCGCAAGACGCGCCAGCGCCGCAGGTCGAGACGATACTTCAGAACGCGTGCTTCTGCGCCCGTTACGAGCTTGTGCTAATTTTGAAGGAGATTAAGGTAAAGAATCTAATTCAGCAATTGGAAGAGTAATCTGAAAGAGCCACGGATTTTTCCTCAATGTTTTTAGAGTCGTTAAATATTTAACTTTAAGATCCTAAGACCCTTTTAAATTCTGAAAGTTTCAAAATCATTGGGTTGCAAGGTTCTTTGAACTCGAGGTTTCAAGCTCGGATTCAGAGATCTTAAAGTTTCAAGATACCTAAAATCCAATGGTTCGTAAGTCCCAAGATTGGAAAGCCTCAATGTGTTTAAACCCCAAGATGCAATGTTTCAAGATCCTAAAAGTATCAAAGTTCGAAGATTCAAATCGAAAATCTCACGTCTGAAACTTTGAAACGACGAAGAAATAAAAAAGAATCGATGTCAGTCGTCGAAATCTTTTTCTTTTTCTCTCTTTTTTTTTTTGTAGAAATCAACCGATACGGCTTTGATGAAGTAACAATCTTGTTTTAGATAATAACAAATCAACTGAAGAACGAGGATGAGAACACGAAGATCACGAACGATTGGAAGTTCGCGGCGATGGTGATCGATAGGATGTGCCTAATCATTTTTACTCTGTTCACTATCATCGCTACCATCACCGTCCTGCTGTCAGCGCCGCATATTATCGTCACGTGATTCAAAAAAGCCAGTCTGCCGCCGGTGGTTCCGGGGCCGACGAGGATTGCGTGCCGGGCGCCGGCGTTGACGGACGCCGCTCGCGATGCTCTAACCGAGCGTCCGCCCTTGACCGGTCACCACCGGATCGGGTTTAAGGGTGTTCATCTTCGGATTCGCACGCCGCTTCGTTTCGGAGACCTGCGCGTTAGGAAGAAAGCAATACGGGGAGTAACTTCGTTTCTTTATGATATACATAATAATACCAGTAAAAATGAAAATAATAACACTATCGATAATGAGAATAACGATAATAGTATTAATAATAATTACGTAATAGTAACGGTAAAACTTTATCGTATAATTATCCCACAAGGACGCCTTAGCGAAACACGTTGACACACCGTTTATAAATGGCGCGAGCACACGCGTGAAAAACGAAGGACATGTTACACAGGGAACACGCGGGGATGGAGCATACGCGGGGAACACGTACACTGGTTTGTTACACGCATCCCTGAGAGCAGTCGATGTGACGAACACTTTGTACAGTTTGAGACGGTACATTTTATCGAACGAGTCAAATAATTAGTTCTATAAAAAGATCCAATTACGAATTTTCATAGAGATAAGTAATCGATCGAATCAAGATGAGGAGCGATTCGACTCTGTCCTTCGCGACTACTACTTGGGGATGTACCACACATAACACGTACATACACACACGCACGTAACATCATGCGCGAGCGATAATACGCATGGAACCGTGATTTGCCAATGAGTTAAAAATACTTTTCTGCGGCCCAAGGTTAGTACGATATAGAAATCTTCGAATGTACCCGAGGATCAGTATTGCTAGGTTTAAGAGACTCTTACGGCAGTCCAGACAAGTTTCGTAACGTTTCTACGAATCCGCATAAAAATTCGAGAATCCCCAAAAGCAGAAATTTTGAAAAATTTAAATTTCAAGGAATATAAAATTAATCTACAAACGAAGAATATGCATATATAGTAGTGTGCTCATAAAAATAAAACGCTGATATAAAATCAAAGTTTTTCAAGTGTGACTGAGATTCTCGAGAATACGTAAACTGTAATATCCAAAAGAAATTCGGGAATTACTATTCGTCAGTCGATATTGGTCCTTGTCCACGATGATAAGATGAGAAAAGAAGCGCTCATGAGTGCCGGCGACGGATCCTTTTTGTCCGTACCAAATGAAAGGAGACACCGAAAAAAAAAGAAACGGCAAAGATGGATAAAAAGGACGAGGCGGGACAAGGGTTGGGCTTTGAAGGTAAAACGCACAGGTTACACTCTCAGAATACACACGATGAACTGCCAAGGTGATTCAAATAATGCCAGTGAATTTTTCTTATCCGTATCATTAGTATGTAAAAATCGACGACGACTTAATAAACGGGGGATTTGTATTACGATTTAAGTGGCATAAAATACTCTCTCGAGTAGGTCGCGAGAGAGAGAGAGAGAGAGACCTGAAGGACACTACGGAAGGATGCAGAAATTGGAAGCGAAAGAAAAATGCGTAGGATGGTTGTGATTGTTCGATAACTTCCGCTGTAACAAATTCAGTTTCGAACAATGTAACTTTCTTTCATGTTCGCAAGTTCGAGCTGTTTTGTCATTAATCCGCATTCTCGTCGCGCATTTAGTTAAATGCAATTTTCTGATTCCTGCTTTGCATCGGGATCATGTAAATACGAGCTCCATATTGAACGTGTGTATTAGCATATTAAACGGCTCTATATTTCGAGAATCAGACGACTAACTTTTCAAGCTGACTGTCGGAGTTTCATATAAATTGAGAATCGGGCAGCCGGAAATCTCGTATTTTTTAACAGGACTTCCAAGTTTTGAATTTCAAGCAAAACAGATATATTTTCTGCTGGATGTGTGCCGAGAAAACGGATCGTTATCTCTTACATCGCATATAAAACGCGGGCATACGCAGACGTACTTACATTTTGTAGCATGTATACTCGCGTACGTTTTATTGTCTGATGCATCAATCTCTTTCCTTCTCTGTAACGATACCATTACAGAAATCGTTATCGCGACAGCACTGTAACTTCTTTCCGACATTTGAAAAGCGTTTCGGAGAGTAAAAGCTGAAAAAAAAGCGTGGGCTTCTACTTCTTTTCTATTAGAAAAGAAAATTACAACTTCAAGAAAAGATGTAACTTCAATGTCTCCCGTTCTGTTATCTGCAGGAACACTGCGGCATATTTCCACTGATTATCGGCAACTATATTAAAATTGAATATGCTATACTATGTATAAATTAACGTTACAATACTAATCGCTACAATCAACGAGTGGGTTGGTGATCACGATAAATATTTTTTTTTTCATTCGCAAAAAAAAAAGAACGATACGGAGATCACTTCACTTCCGAGTACATTCAAAAAATTAACACTTGTTACGTTTCTCTGCTAATTCACGAGCCGCTCGAGAGTGTGGTAGAAAATCGCGGAAGCGACGGAGTCGATTAGTCACGCTAGGAGGAAGAAAAAGCAACGTGGGATGGCGACCGATAAAGAAAAGAAGTTGCTCTTGCTCACGGACAGACTCGTAGGCGGAGACGTCGTCTCGACGAGACATCAGGTAGACGAAGTCGTATCGTACAGTTTTCGGCCATCGGCGCGACAACCAATCACGTTATCTTTTAAATACTATTAAAGATTATTAAAGTAATGAATCGTTGTTGATCATGTTGTATCATGGACTGGATTACGCGTAGAAGTATAGTAAGGATACGATGTTTTTTGATCTCTAGTGCGCGCGGAAACGACAAAAAGAAAAGAAATAAACAGATTAACGTCGAAACTCATATTAAACTCATAAGAGAGATAGAAATTTTTAGACGAGAAATGCGATTAATCATTATAAGTGTCAAATAGTTAAGGAGAAATCAAGGAAATGATTCGCAAAAAAAAAAGGAATAAACAATGTAGTTCGAGACATCGACGTTTTAATGCCGATACGATTGCCCTTTATGCGATAAAAATTAATAATCGGCTCGATTAGCCTTTAATTGACTTGGCGAGATAATGACGTTGCGCCTGGTCTTATGAACCAAATATATGCTGAACTGATCTAGTACTTTAGAACTAGAACAACTAATGCTACACATCGCGCTTTGGAAGTAGGAAGAAGGAAAATCACAAAGTTATACTTGGAAAGGAATATATCTGATAATTTGTAATATATGTAATTTGAAATATACTTATTTTCCAATCCTTTAACTTTGAAAGAATCATTTCGCTTAAATTATATTTCTACATATACATGTTTATAATTCCTCAAAAAAAATTTTAAGTTTTCACGCTTATTTTTCTCGATATACAAAAGATAGAATAAGCTCAAACATTATAGAAAAAGAACTATCTTTTATCTATCGTTTATCTTCCTACTTCCAGGTTACAAGTGCCGTTGATTATATCGTTTCCAAAGAAGTTAATAATGTAAAATAACGGTTTCTTAATGCCTTTGCAATTTGTGTCATTTGTAAGACGTCTGATCCCATCCGTTTTCTTTCTTAATGTGCGTTTGCTGTAGTTCAAGTTGGTGGAAAGAAATTAGCAATGTCGTTTTTATTACGGTAAGAATATATCATCTGTTTTTACATATAGAATAAAAAGAGAAATGTAAGTGGACTTCATGTCTTGTTTTACCCATACGAAAGCCTTTTTTCAAATTAATAAATGTTTTGAAAATTATAACAAAGAAACTATTCCTAATACAATTTTTTCAAATTTATGGTCAGTAAGACAATTACCGAAGAATTATGTCGAATTATTTTAAAACATTAGAGGAGAGTAATTTTTCATTTTTTTTCAACGAAGCCTTTGCTTATTCAAATTTAACCGATTGCGATTGTTATGCGCAAAATGTAGTAAATGCGTATCAAATTGATTGCGATTAATTATATCGCAAATATAAAAAATTAATTTAGAAGCGTTATATGGATTTACGGCGTTTATGGATTACGAGTCCTAGAACATTACGGGTATCAAAAAATCATATTAGCGAAAAAAACGCGTGATCTTAATGTAATCGAAGTTTAATGATTAGATAGAAAAAAAATAATACGTACCATGGTACGCGATACTATACGACTATACGTATTATAATTATACTTATAAATGTGCATTATCACATATCGCATATTGAAATTCACATTGAAGACAGAAAATTGCTCACTGTAATTTGTCGCTAATAATTGCTAACTTATTTTCCTGTAAATTAATAAGCACACGTACTACCGCAAGCGATGAGATAAACAAGCAATCTTTTTTTTTTACGTGGAAGTAATTAAAGTTTTCTCACGACGAAACTAATGCTAACGAAAAAATGCGAGATTTTCGGTATCATAGGATAGTTTGCATCTAAGGAGGAAACGATTTTAAAAGTATTTGGTTTATATAAAAAAAAATTATATATGCATAGATAAACAACAGTTATTAAAAACTGAAACTCTTAATTAAATAGAGTAACTCTAATATGTCGGACTTCTGAATGCTCTTATATACGAAATGTCTTTCTCGCGATGATGCAAACTAATTTTGTGATACATGAAACTCAAACGCTCACGGTTATGCAAATATTATATCTTCTAATATAGACTTTATATTCTACGATTTCCGCGACAAGAAATCGTAAGGAGAGTTATTGCCATGAAAGATTCTTGCTGAGAGGTTTTTCAAACTAAATTCGTGTAAAAGTGAATTTTAAATTCAGGTGAAACGTGATACGTACTTCACACGAAAAGTTTCCACCTCCTTGAACTCGATATGAACTGTATTCCGAAGATAACGCAGCAAACGTACTTGAACGTGGTATGATCCGCCGCTTTCATAACTGAAAATAATAATTATTAATTATAATAAATTGTCATAAACCTCGATTTACTTATCGAGTAAGATATGTAAAATTAAAAGTTTTTATTGTTCAATTTATTTCTTATTTAATTTTAATAATAAAATACATGTATATATAGAAATCTTCAGTTCAAATTTTCATTATTTTTGAATAATATAAATTTGCATAAAATATACGGGATTCAAGGGATGAATTTAAAACTAGTAAGTTTTTTGACGTGTAATTGTTTTCTGTCTTAATTTGTCTTAAAGATTAAACGAGAGCGGCGGCAGATAATGAAATTTCCGTACAAATTGAACATTTAAGCGAATGACGGTATAAAGAAAAAAGGTAGAGAAATTGAGAAAGAAGAAGGAGTAAGATAAGCGGCATTAACGTGACTTGCGCCTTTAAAACCGACAACTCAGCTTAATATGCGCGGGGCTGTTATATAAACTGTAATCTTGTAATAAAGAAGAAATAATAATAACGATAACATTAGTGATAACGATTAACGGTAACGATAAATGATATAATTATTACTATTAATAATAACAATAATAATATTAAACCGTATTAGCTATGAGACTCTTCGCCAGTGTACGAAAATGTTGAAATCTCCTTTCTACGACGTTGATATACAATTAAGTCGACTTCCGATCGCGAATCGAATCGTTCCCAATTAAGGAGTAGTTGTGGCGGACAGAGAGAAAGAGAGAAGAAATAAATATACGAGTTAACTAAACGAAGGTTGATAGGCTTATAGGATAACGTAGTAGCGCAGAGATGTACAGGGTGAAGAAAAGAAAATTCGGCAGGGAGATGAGGGATTTTTCGAACGTCTCGTCCATCAATTGTCAAGCGAGAAACAACGGAAATAAGATTGAAAGCAGAGATCAAATCGTTATCCTTAGGACGCTATTTCCAATTTGGGATCCAATAATCTAATCCAATTTCGAAATTTGCGACGATGAGCCTCGTTCCATTAAGCCGACGCAGCACTTCCGCCGTGACGTGGAAATTAACCCGTTATACCCAAGCGTAATTTTTCTTTTTTTTTCAGTTTTTCCGAAATCCTCAAGTAAAGCAACCCCGTATTTCCGACATACGGGCTATAACGAGTTAAGCCGTATGCGAGTTTCATAGCACTTTTAGTCCGTTTCACTCGACTATTAATTATTCAAGCGTTTTAAGAACTTTACCTAAGGACTTACCGATAGAGATAATTACGATTGCTCATCGATTATGCCTGTCGTTTAAGTGTCAAGACAATCCCCCGATGACTCCAAGCGGCTGACGACGAAAACTATACTTCTTGATATATGTAATACTACCTCTAATTAACGCGAGAGTATCGATGGCATTCTGTCCGTCGAGTGTAATTTATCGTAAGGTCTATTATACTATAGCATGCCAAAGTCTTCCGCCATTAGTCGCCTAGTGTAGCTGACGAGTTTTCTCGGTTGCAAAGTTTTCGCGAGACCGTCGCTGTAAAGATGCTGTCGTGTGCTCGCGTGAACTGATCCCGTTTGCATCAATATCGCTCAAGGGGATGTAATCAAGGCTTCGGCGAAAGTCGTTGCAACTGCTCGCGGCTGTTCAGCGTTAGTAGCTCGCTGTAATGTAAGTAGTTGAAGTTCTAGCGACAAACTCTACACTCGTAGATCTAGCACTGAAACTAGCTGCACGACGGAAAGCGAAAGGCGAAATGGGACGAGATCATCGAGGTTTATTCAAATAACTCCCCCCCCCCCCGCAGGGGAAAGTCGATCGTACAATTTCATCTATAAGCAGATAAGACGCTTTTATTCGTGCATTTTGCATGGATTTGCCGTAATCGCGATCGAGTAACTGTGAATTCAACAAAATAATTTGATCGAATGAAACTCGCGACAACATTTAAAGTCAACATAAAATTACTGGCTCACTGATAATTACGCGATCGACATATTTCACGATTTATTCGATCCGATGACGATCGGATCGACTACGGCAGTGCGTTCCTTCAAACGCGCGAAGCTGCAATTTGTGCTGATTTTTGGAGACAGTGTGAATTTTTCATAATAAATTATTCACACGCATGCTTTCGATGGAGAGTGACTTGGACAAGTGACACTAGAAGAAATGGTTATCATTAATCCTCGTTAGAGTCAGAGTGCAGGGACCGAAGCGCCGAAGCTACGAAGAAAATAGAGACAATTACGCTTTTCACTTTTTAAACAGCTTGTCTGACTTTGAAGACAACCGCTTTGGATTGGTGCAGCAGACGTTCGGAAGATCAACGATCCCTCGCCCGTTCTTATTAGATCGCTCTTTATACGTACATGTATATAGCATATATACATGTAATACATGTTATACATACGCGACAGAGGTTTAATTATATCGACAACACGTAGCATGTAAATCGTTGCTCGCGCTCAGTCCCGTTGTTAAATTAAGCGAAACGAGATATCGTCCGCGTAGGCTATTGCTGCTCGTTACATGAATCGCGTCGTTCTGCTTATCGATCATTGCATTAAATTCTTACGGAAAATTTTTACGCGTAAAGAGAAGTGATTTGTGACAAGGAGCGAGACGAAACGATTTTGCCGTAAATTAATAATGCTACTACAAAAATGTTACCGTATATAAAAAAAAAAAAAATATATATCACAAATACATGTAATCCCACAAAAATGGTACAAATACCGCGGCGTTGCAGGCAAGCTATACGGATCGGATAAAACACAATAGTAGACTAATAGTCGACACAAAGGGCATTCTTCCGATATTCTTCCGATTGGAAAGCCCATTCAATCTCGGGCTAAATCGCTCTTGATGGAACAATCGTATGGAAATATATAGAACTCGCTATAAAACTGTGCCATCGTTCGTGGCTCGATGGCTCGTGGAACCATCACGGCGGAAAGCAAAACGACGCTTTTCGCACGCAGCGACGCGGATTTCGAGTGTCACGTTATCGTCATCGAATCGTTTTGCCGGCGCGGCTCGGGGCAAGGTTTGCGTGTAAATTCCATTGTGCCATTGTTTGTAAAGCATTACAATGATCAGTCACCCGGGTTGACCGGTCGATTAACGCGGGCAGGCGAAAGCGAGAAAATCAGGTAGAAAAGGAGTAATTAAGATATGCTCGTGCGCGTATCTCTTTTTACAACGGTGGCGAATTAATTAATTAG
Organism: Tetramorium simillimum; assembly: GCA_011636635.1. Classification (NCBI taxonomy): domain Eukaryota; kingdom Metazoa; phylum Arthropoda; class Insecta; order Hymenoptera; family Formicidae; genus Tetramorium; species Tetramorium simillimum. The sequence goes on along the minus strand of VBVQ01000425.1, from coordinate 23,057 downwards.
ACTAACTGATTAGGTGAAGCGTAAGTTCAAGTGCCAAATTTTTAGCTAATCCTTAAAGCGTAAACGAGCGCACTGTGGAGCGAACGTGTACGCGATAGGGCTGAATAGGAATGTAATTAACGTGAAGGAGATCAACGGCAGCGCGGAAGTAGCAAGTAAAATCGACTACAAATTAATTTGTTATGAGAATTGAAGAGAATCTGCGAAATAATTCCGCGTATTATAAATTTTAGAAAAGGATTCTTTCGTTGTTGTATTAATTTACTAAACCGGATCCTGAAGAAAATAAAAACGTCCTTTGTTACTCTTTCAATAAGTTCCTCGAAATAAAATAAATATGACATAAAAAAACAAATAATTTATTCATGTCCGACAAGTATTGTATAATAATATCAGTTTGTTTGAAAACAATCTCTAAGACATGTAACGTTTGCAAGTATAAAAAAAAAGTATGATTTTTTTCTTTAGTACAATTTTACCTTTCTTTCAAATAAAAACCGTATGTTCACAAATGCCATATAATACGTAGCTTTATTACGTGAAATCGCGGACGAAAGAGAAAACAAAATTATGAGTCTGAGTCGAGCGAGTATTACACATTTTGCGTCAGAATTCCATGATAAATGAGATGGACAGGGAAAAAAATACATAAAAAGAAAAGAGATAAGAAAAAACGCGTCACAGCCAACTGAATATAAAAATGAATTTTTACAAAAGCAAAAGTGCACACAGTTATTTCCAGCAGGCAATATTCGTTTCTTTCCGTTTTAAATCCTCGCTCAGCTAACTCACCACGTGTGATTTTACAGAAAGCTGCGTTGCCCTATCAAAAAATGCAAAAAAAAAACGAATTTAAAAAAGAGACAGTGGAAACGAGAATTCGCGTTGGGTGATTAGCGAAATAGCGAGGAAGAAATATAATTTTTAAATTACCGCAAAAGAATAAATAATAATAAAGAAATAAATAAATAAAAGCGAAACTATTAAGCACATGTACCACTAAACATAAACTATATATATTTAAACTATTGAATGCTAAAGTCATATTCGTAATAATGAATAAAAGAAAATGGTTAATAATCGATTAACTGAATATTAAAGCTAGCCTGTAATCAATAGCGACGTAGTTATACTTTGACAGTAATTATAGGGGTGATTCAAAGGTAGTCTATTAGCAGTTAGGGTCGAACTTTATCGAGATCACTTTCTCTCTAAACTAACAATGAAAAAAAAGATGAAGTTACAACTTAATTATCTCTCGATGCTAACCTATTGAATTTAAAGAAACGTTAAAAGCCGCGCTGATGCGATTTCAGAAAACCAAACTATGTAGAGCGCGATCTAACTCTCTTCATTACCTACCTATATCTTTATTCCTTATGTACTTTAAAGAAAGAAAGAAATCGCCTCGTATTGTCCACCAGTCATTAAGATCGATAATTAAAGTGCGCGTTATCGATCGCCATCGAGAAATGCGAGGAAGGAAGGGCGAGAATAAAAAAAAATGTTACTGTTTCCATAGACCCTGGTGGGACGATGCAATTGAACTGAACTCACCCGATCTCACTTGACTTTTAATTATGCCTCCGATAACAGCTTGGTCCGATAATAGTAAATCCATACCGGAGGAGATATAAGAGAGCGTGAATAAAAATTTGTTATATTTCTACGCTGGGCTCCTTTTCGAGGCAACGTTGATCGATATGAGAATCCCTGTTAACTGGTGAGCACTGTAATCGCCACATTGTAATATTATTAACATTATTACGTTATTATGAAATTGTTGAAATAAATGAAATGAAAATAAATGTCTTCCATTTCCCCCTCTTTTCTTTTGATTATACACGAGTACTCAATTACACTGAAACAAGTTCTTAGCATAATGGGAAAGAGAAATATTTTTCTTCAACGCTCCATTTACAGAGTTGCAATTTTTAGAATATTACGCTGCAAAGTGCAATCATGATATCAGTCAAAATATATAGTAAACATGAAGGTATAAAATTCCATGAGTTTTATTGATGCATTATTTCATTATAAAAAGGGCTACTTAACTTCTATATGTTAAATTTCTCTTTTACCTACCAACATACAGTAATGCACGAATATATAATTAATATATTATTTATCATGCATAATAAAGTACAAACTTTTCGATTCAACAATTTTCGGATTTTTGTTTTATGCGCAAAGTAAACTATAATACACATTCTGATCGTCTTCCTTTCCACAATAGATAAAAGACACACATATATGGGCAGAAGTGTATAATCTCGTTTATTGTTGTTCATTATAAATCGCGTCCAATAAATTACACGAAATCTATTGACATGAGGGATGGATCAAAACGGAATATGTCAGTATTCTTGGTTTCTAAATTTTAATTATTGTATTTCTTTCCAGGAAGACACGACATGCGCTATTAATAAATAACGGCGTTATATGTATAACGATAAAATATTATCGCTAAATCTGGATACAAAAACTTTTCTTCAGTAAACTAACTACATTGCCACAAAAATTTGTTTTTAATAACCAAACTTATAAGTAAGATAAAATTTATAAGTAAATGTTATTGAAATCGATTTACAAAAGAGGAAAGAAAAAGCCTAAAGAGAGAACAAAATCTGTATTAAATTTCTTAAAAAAAAAAAATAAAATAAACCTATATTTCATATATCCGAAGCTAAGATTAATACAAGTAATTGTAAATAAGGAGGATTTTCCTTTCTGGGATTCTGCGTTCTCCCATGCTGTTATCAAGTATCTTCAGGTAAGTCTAAAATTATTTTACTATTTACTTTAATAAACGCAACGATCGGCTTATATAACAACAGATTTAGATGCATTTAAAAAAAAACTATTACAACAATTATAACATTAACATTAACTTCGTAAAACGGGATAGCTACTTATGCATGCAATGATGCCGCTTATTACATTAAAAAATTCTGCTAGGTAGATCAATTAACAATCGACGTAATCGAATAAATCGTTACAATCTTTAGCAAACTGTAAACCTAGAGAAATTTGTAAATATTATAAATTTTTTAATATTAATACACCGAGAGATATTATAAAGCCTTATGTCCACGACGCTAGAACTCGGTCCGAGAAATTTGTAGCCAATAAACTTGCAGCTTTTATAAAAAAAAGTGGCAATTTTATCGGCTACACGTTTCTCGGACCGAGATTTCGGACCGAATTCTAGCATCGTGGACACAAGGCTTAAGAAGTTACACAAAATTATAAAGAAATATAAGAGATTCCGTTTTCGGTTGTTTTACTGCTCATAACAAAATCCTCGATATCCAACAGCAATCTTCTCTCGGACTGAACGTTCTTTATTAAATAAACCTTGACCGTTTAACAGTCTCTCTGTACAATATATACGGTAAGCATGGCTATGGTGTTCTATTAGCGCAGTTCTATTAACGCACGGCGTTCTTATGACGAAGAATCATGCTTCCTAATATACGTATAATTATTGGCATGTAAGAAATGGCTCATATTCTCATTTCATATTTGTATAACTAACCATGGTTATTTGTTTTTAATTCTCTTAATTACTCTTTATTCTTAAGTGACAATAAACTGAGGATGAAAGCTTTCCAAGTGCATGTTCATAAAGTAAGATACAGACACTTGTTAATATAATTGGGAAAAAATGAATAGTAAAAATAATTAAAAAAGACTCGTAAATAATGTCTACATATTTTAAATAATATATTGAATAATATTCAGTATTGCTTACACATACGTAGATATTTTTGTGTAAATACGCGATATGAGAGTATGAGCTATTTTTTAGGAAAGCCAATTGAGTCAAAGTACACTCACAATTTTTGTTCGCAGCCAGTAAAGATACAATCGATTTTCTCTCCTGGATAGATTTGTGTATGTTTCAGAGATGATTGTTAAGGATACTTTGATTAGACTGGCCTTCCGAGTCTCCCGAAGGTCATTGATTAGATACGAGCGCGTATCCCTTCGTAATTATTTTAATTCACAACGTCTCACGCGCGTGAAATTCGTTACTACGAGTTCGTTCGTATGTCTGACGAACGTGATTAAGATCGTCGCAATTCTATCAATACTTATGATCAACGCCATACGACGAATATCAATGCGACATCGACTAAATTACGATGTAACGATTTGCACGATTATTATCAAAATTATTTCAAATTTATATCTAAAACATTATCGCGATTGATTCTGCGTGATCATCCGCATATGAATGCACGTCATAAAGAATGTTTCGATCTTATTTTATATGGAGATTTATAACTTTGATATCGAGAATTTGATCGATTTGGTTGAAGCTGATCGCTAAAATTATAGATTGATTAAATATATAACTGTTTTCTTTCACACGTTTAACACTAACGTATATAGACGTCAAACGCGCATATACATATAGCGTATATAATAGTAACATAAACATAAAAGAGAAAAACTAGATTAAATGCATTAATAAATTATAATGAAATTATAGTCCTAGAAAAATACGCGATGATTTTATATATTTTTTAATGTTAAACGTGAATTCCTGTAAATTTGAGTTATTTTACGATAAATAATGTTCTTGCTTTATATATTTCTCTAACTTACCAGACTATTGGATTATTTGTATTCTAATTAAGAGATATCGATAAGTTGACTAAACAGGTTTGTGCGTACCATCGTTATATTAATATATTACAGTAATTTTGCCAAAGTACTATATTAACTAATTCCGTATTTTTTCTAGATACGATATATAATGCTACACAAGCGGATTTCATCGTTTAACATTAAGTGTGTTACGTGGTAACTACACTTTTGAAGGGGCGCAATCATGGTATTTCCAACAATACTCATAATCACTGTATAAAATATCATATGAAATGGTAACGTTTGAAATTAAAATGAGAAACAAATAAATTATAAATCAAATTCTTTCTATCAAACATTTACCTAATTCATATAATTATTAAAGTTCTCTTCAATGTAACATCGTCTAAACAAATTCTCCAAACTTTAAACAAGTTTCTTATTTTAAAAATTGTACTAATAAAGAGAATCTTGTCTAACTAACAAAATATTATCTTATAAAAATTATTAAGTTGGCAAATAACACACGTTATATGGCTTCTGTTTAAAAACTTTGGAAATACCTATTTTTTTTCGATAAAAGAAGAATATGAGAACTATTCGATAGTCGTTTCATAAATCCTTTGTCTAAGCGCGTCGCAATGGAGCTACCGGAAGTTAATGGCATCGGGGAAGACAATAATCGCAGAGGCAGCCATGATTAACACTAGTGGAATTATTATCTACATAATGTATGCCATTTCGATCGCTCGAGTTTCATCGTGGAGAGAGCTTACAAATCGGATTTTACAATTTTATAAAACCGTAACATACGCACAATGGCAGAAAGATTGCATCGAGACTTTCGTTAATAAATAAATAAATTTACACCTCGCATGAGATTTCATAAAAATCTGTTGGTACGAAAAATAATTATTTGTTTGGGAATGTATTAAATGACCATTTGATTCGCAAGCGTTTTACGCTTATAATTGAAATGGCAAAGTTAATCACATGGTATTATGAAATTGTTTCCGAAGGAGACGAAATGAGAACGGTCGTAATGATGGCATATTATTTGTGATTGCGCTTCGTTGGGGCGAATCGGATTATTTTCCGCGATAAATTTCTATAATACGATCCTGGTCCACATACTCGAAAATATGAGGCGCGTCCATTAGGATCCCGACAGTACCCGCGGTCGTCACTATAAAGAATATATAAAGTTGCAGTCGATCGATCACCATTGCGACATATTTCCAATCTTCCCTTGTCTGCAAGAGAGAGATATCGGGAAAAGAGTATTTAAAAAGGCCGTCGTATATTATCTAAGAGTGTCACATTTGCGTGAAAAGACCCCTCACCTGTATATACAAGTCCTCGTTCCTGAGATGCTCCGCTATGAACTCGACGGCCTCAGTGGCCTTGCTGGCTTCTGGGCTGAGCAACACCGAATCCGAACTCTCGGATCCTCTTCTATCACCCATGCCCTCCCCTCCTCCAGCACCGCTGGAGCTGCTCGTGGTGTGGTGAACCTTACGATTAATCTTACAATTTGGATGATGCAAATCGGACAACTCCATCACCTCCATTTTCGATTTCGCCAGGGAAGCTGGCAAATGCTTCGGCACTTCGGTCGGACTCCCCGAGTATGTGGAAGCTGGCAGTGTTACGTTTGGTATTTCCATCATCCATCTAAATGAAATAATACTCGTTTATTATTTCGTTATTAGGTAATATTTGCTAAAAATAAACAAAAAATTCTTATGATGCTTCAATAGTACGTTTAATTAATTAAAATCTGTATTATATCTATAAGCTTTATGTCGAATTAATTTTATCTCGGTTTATTGATAAGTGTATTTATTTTTATATTTCGAATTGATACAAAATTTCTGGTTATTGAGTGCCTTATTACAAATATTCCGTTTAATAATAGCTTTTAGAAAAAAAATTCATACCTCAACCGTGTCTTCTTTGGTCGTTTCATGAACAAGATCGTTGGCAGATATTTAAGGAAGATCTTGCGTATGAGCTGAGGCATTCTGTGGGTCCTCGGTCCGCGGAAGTTCCAATTGATGATGATCACAGTCACGAGGATACTAACAGTATTCATGATGAAAGTAAAGAGCAGATATTTGGCTATTAATGGCAGCACTAGCGAGGTTGGTGGCAAAATTTTGCTGACCAGCAGGAGGAACACAACCAGTGATAGAAGAATACTAATGCCCAAAGTGACTTTCTCACCGGCCTCCGCCGGAAGGTAGAAAACGAGCACGCAGAGGAAGGAGATCAGAACCGTCGGCAGTATCAAGTTCACCGTGTAGAAAAGAGTTTTCCTGCAAAAAAAAAACAATACGAATGTTTTCAACTCAGTAATGTAGGATTATTATGTAATTAAAGTTTTACGGTACAATTTTGAGATACTAATTATAGAAGCTGTGATCAATATTAAAGGTGAAATTAGTAAAGATTGGTAGTAAAGAACGCACCTACGGATAATTATATAGAAAGTGATGTCCGTCTCTGTGGGAAAATCACCCTGGTAGATATTGAGATACGCCGGCACGCTGATAATGTCCCATGTACCGCTCTTCCAATAATCAGACAGATCGACAAAGTTCTTGTCATTGTAGAGCGCGAGAGAGACTTGGTCGCCATTGAAAGTCCACGAGCCGAACTTCATAATGCATGTTTGTTGATCGAATGGGAAATATGTTACATCAATCGTGCACGAACTCTGATAAATCGCTGGCGGCACCCAGAGCACCTCGCCGTTCGGGTATATCAGCACGTTGCTTTTGTAACGAACTTCATAGTTGCCGTCAGCGCTATAAACAAAGTAAATATTATTATAATAATAAATATATAATTATTGAAAATATAAACGTAAATATATGTGGCTATGTGTTTTTAAAAGGAAAGTAAAATTTTAACTGTTTAATCGCCATCTCTGACCGAAAAATTGAAAAGTAAATTATTATTTTATATTTATATAAATATATATACAGTTAATTAAAATAATTTTGAAGTAATTGCAATTTTGTAATAACCTTTTTTAAATATTAATTAATATATATAAATTATATCTCAATTTTTATAAAAGCTCGTTATATTAAAAAGTGATATAAAAAGTGATACAAACGATTCAATGATTCATACATGATTGATAAGTTTTAGAAAATTAATAAAGTGTACAAATAACTTCTCTGATATTCATACTTATTGAATAAGACTATATCTGGTTTCCACACTTTGTCGGGTGGTAATCTAAGAACACTGATACCGCCGTAATCCGCTTCGTCCCATTGCAACTGATAATCTATCCATACGAATCTCAGCCATACGTTCGATTTCATAATCTGATTCTTTTCATTCTGAAAAGTTTAAAGAATTTTAATTTGCAAATTGAAAGAAATTATTGTTCACGTTTAATTGCATAATTTAAACATGCATTTTCCGCCATTATTTGACGAATTCACGCGAAAAACAGAACAAGAAAATCTCACCACATTGATCAGTTGCACGAAGGCGAGGCCAAACCTCACGTGCACTTTCTCCGTCATATTTTGCACAGGTCGGATGAGCTTATTGTATCCTCTGAACAGATCTCGCACCAATCTCTCTTCATCCTCGGAGCATAGACCTGCAAGTAAGGCGATTATCGCGATTAACGGGGACACGTCGACGGGACTCTGGATCGCGTGAGATAAATTGCGTAAATTAGAAACTCGCACGCCGCCTCGTCTCGTCATCACACACTCCACTTTTCTCTCGGAGATGTCAAAAAATATTGGTTACTCCTACATCCGAACGCTGCACTTCTCCCAGCGGCGCGCGAGTCTTTTTACGAGCTTCATTTCGTCGCTGCGGAAACGGGCCTTACCGACGCACAGAATCGCCGAGATCAGGAATAGTCGCACGAGACGCAGGCAAAAATACATTTTGGGCGGGTTCGCTGTGGGGTTGGTTGTGGTCCCACCCGAACGCTCGAACGCGCCGCGAGCACAGCCGTCACCACCGCCGTACCTCCACCGCCACCACTACGGATCAATATAGAAGCGCAGACGCTGGCGAATAATTGCATTTCCTTCCTTGCAACCCGACACACCGAATCCACCCTTGTCGAGCAGTTGCGATCCTCGTCATCGTACACTCTCACAATCTCCGAGGACCCATCGTCGAAGACATCACTGAAATTGCTTTACGATCGCTCAGCGAAAAGGGGCTGTTGTGATGACGCGCGGAGAAACGCACCACCGGGCGTAGCGAGATTTTCAACGCGCCAGAGTAAACTGAGCTACCCCTCGAGAGAGGTTGGCAGCTAGGGGTGGATAGTCGTCCTTGCGACGGTTACGCTGCTTTACCGAGGGATTCTGGACAAGTCGCGGAGAATAGAGTTGCATAGAGAGGGACTGATCAATTCAACGTCGTTTTCATGTGGTCTTGCTGACAAAGTTTTCATAGCAAAACTCTTTCGTTTTGCAGGAAAATCGATCAAATTAAACATTTCATAAGAAGGGAGAAAAGAATTTTTCAAAATTATTTACATTTATTTGGAGAAGAAAAAAATAGAATAAATATTAATTACATATCCTAATATATATTTCAGTATTATTCTTATTAATTGTAAAATTTGTGCTAACGGACACGCATTAATGATGCATTACTAATTTTATTCGTGCATAATTAATATATTAATACATTAATTGGTACACTCGATAATTTATAGATTCTCTACATTATGATAAAGATCTAATTTTATATATAATAATAATTATAAATGGGACTTTTACGAAATTTCCCTTGGGATAATTGTTGAAATTTTCTGCATTCTGTGTGTCGCGCATAAACCATCGGCTACGTACTTTCGAACTTTAGGAGAAGCTATGTTGAAATTGCAATTATGGATTATCTCGTTTCACAACTTTTCGGTAACATATAGGCCGCATTGTAGGGAAACGGCAATATTATGCACAAGTTCGGAATTGTTTAGAAAATACGCACCTATTCGAGAAAGTTTCCTTACGCATTATCCCTCATTATTATGCCAACGTGAGTGCACAACGCGATATCCGTCATATAACGAACGCGTATATAATTATATATTATCGTGAAATATAATATTATCAGTGTCTTCCGTAAGAAATTTACACATCCCCAGTCACGGCTTTTGCAGAGTTTCCCCAAATTGAATTTTAAATTCATCGTCATTTACATTTCTATTAGCTCGTTACCCATGCATTACCTTTTCATAGAACGCGATAATCGGATGGAACTCGATGCAGAGGCCACGGTAGTGCAGTGATTTTATAATGGTGATCAAAGAGACTTTGGGTAAACGTTTTTCAAATAATTTACTGATGCTTTGTGTTTGCTAAAAAATTCTATACGGTCCTTTTAAAATATATATTTAAATTTTTATTTAAAATATATTTAAAAAAAAATTAATTTTTTTAATTGTATCTGCAATATTTTTGCTTACTATTGTTATACTTTCATTATATCTTCGCTTTGTTGCAAACGAACAATTTGTAAATAACAATTAGTTTTAGTGCAACGGTTTCCCACGTGGTAATTGTCCACTGCCCAGTATTGGGTAAATATCTTTGCAAGTCATGCTGTACTGTGGCTATCAACAATGCTCCATCTAAGTTTGACCATTGGAATGTAACAACACGCTGTGGTAAATGCCGCTATTGGTACAACATTGGCAAGAACATACGGAACAGAATTGATGCGACATTGCTGTTGTAGTTGAACTAGTATTTTGAGGAGTAGCACTTTGGAGGTATTACTATTGCCAGTAATAATTAATATTGATGGATATTAGCTTGAATTTATGATAAAGAGAGATATTACTCTTGAAACACAGGATTGGAAGTTGTAATATTACTCGCATGTAATTTCTTTGTGGAATATGTTGAAACATCATTGATTTGAATTATTTCTGGCATTATTATCCTTTAATGTTACAATTTGGATACACTAAAATTAGCAATGAGGTTCATCGCGGTGGAACGTTCCAATTATGAGACAGCGATGGAATATTATTTCGGATCGTCTGGATCGTCTGGACATCACCGTTGACAATAAATCAACGTTGGACAATGCAGTCTCCCGACGGATTTTTACATCAAAGACGCACTATAAAATTTCATATCGAGTAATTCCACGCCGGTAACTGCAGACGAGTTTAACGGCGTCGTACGAATCACGTCAGGAGCAATCAACGGCGGCTCAGTTGACCAGAAACAATAACCCCGGAAACTCCAAATAGACGGGATCGGGTAATAACGGCGCGCGCTCAGTAAAATAGCAAGCGAAATCCGCGGTGTATCGCACCTCACACAGGAAACAAAGCCGTCGTCCGCCTGCATGCATTGGGCCGCATGCATGCGCGCTTGGTCCACCGCAAAGCTACACGCGCGCATACAGCCGTGTATGTATGCATCGGTACGCGTTATTGTTTGATCAAGCGACGCCGACGCCCGCGTGCAACTGCGTCGAAGTAGACCACGTATGACGAGGTACACAACTTGGCCCGAGCTCACTGTACTGCAACGAAACTGCACGCAGCGTCCGCTTTTTCAGGAAAATATTTGCAGTCGCGGGCACGGCTCGCTTTCTCTGCCTCGTGCACGCGTTTGTCGCGCGGAGAACTCTTCAAAGACTAACTATACGCGTTCAAAACGCGGAGTAACAAATTTCGAAACTCGATGTGGCTCGACATGAATATTTGTTTTATTTTGTTTGACAGACTATATTGTTAACGTTCTGTCGCGGGATTTGTTTTGCCCTATATGAATAACATTCCAAAATAACAGAAAAGAAATATATTATAAAAGCGTAAATAACAAAATTTAAATATAAATGACTTGTATATCGTTAAAAATTATTGGTCACTTTTCACGATCGACGTGGCCGTGAAGAATAATGCGATACTGATTGCATATGTTCGTCATTCGTGCAGATTACACATTTGAAAAATAAAATTTATAATGTTTATTGTTTAAGCATGAGTACGTCTGCGGTCTAGCTTCAATTCTTCAATTGAAACGGGAGAAGCAAACGCATTTATTTCCGCTTGGAAGAGCATAATCCCTTTCGGAGGATCATTACTGTATTACCGTGGACCACTTTACGGTATTAACGATGCGGTTTTTTTCTTTAATTTAATGAACACACATAGCCATGCAGGCGCATCCGTTTTTTCTTTTTTTTCTTTTTAGATCGTGCATTTAAAGCGGCCGCAATCGCTAGCTGAAAGCCACCCGCTCGTTCTCAGTATGGAGTGAAGTAAAAATTTTCACTTGCACGAAGACGCGCATTTCACGGCGCGTGCGATTTCATAAAACCCCTCGCGCCATCGCTCATTGCCATGGAAATTCAGTGGCGATAAAACGCGTCGGGTTTTATCACCCGTAATGTAAAAAAATGCATAAACTAGAGGCGCGTCGGGATAGCAGTAAAAAAACACGTTACTTCTATATTAAGGCGCCACGACTGCCGCAAGGCGCCCGTACGCGAGTTACGATCACATCGATTATTTCGGCAGACATGTACATAAATCGATAAAATTGGATTTTTCCAAAAGAAAAATCAGCCAACACAATTTGTTTTGACAACACAATTTTCTTTCTGCTACAGCTCCTCGTAAAATCTTATATTCATATCGAATATTATCAAGCAAATTGGCATTTTTGTATGGCTTCTTCGATGAAACGTCATATTTTAATGTAGGCAATTGCATAAATATATGGCGTAGATAATTTTGCTTTACATTTACCGTACATTTAAAAATCAATTTGAAAATTATATTTTAAAAGGTAATTTAATGAGATTTATAATTAAATAATTGTGTTAATGCATAATAATGTGTCACACACTAAAGATAAGGAAAGAGAATTATATAAAATTTTTGTTTTGTTAAAATTGCTTTCGAATTATTTATTTAAAATTTTAAAATCGAGACAAATGAAATAAATTGAATAACTCGAATTAATTACACTGTAATATACTTACTTTTACGTAAAGAAGCAATTTTGAATTATATAAGTCACCTGTCCGAGAGATTAATTTTTGCATTCTGGATAGCGACAATAAAATCTGCAGAGTCTAATAAAAAATCTTATTTGTTTCACAGAGACAAAGAAGACTTCAATAGAACTAATTAATGCTCCTTTTGTCAAATTTGCATTCGTCGACGGCCATTGTACCATTCTTAAGTACTTAAATGGGCTCTCCCGTGAAATTGGCTTCGTTTGACAATTCATTCGGTTAATTTATTTTTTTATTATAACCCACGAGAAAAGTCGCATTGTTATGACTTCGGCGCGATCAGCGTCAAGTAAAATCTAGTCTTTGTTCTAGAAAAGAGATTCAAACGTGATTGATGAAATCAAAATTTCGTCGTGAGAGGCAAATCTCTTTGCTTAATGATTTCATTAAAATATAGTAAGTATAGTAAATATAATAAAATATATTGTTTAAAGTTCTTTTTTTTTCTTTTCGAGAAAAAGATGAATGCAATAAATTTTCAAAGTTTATGTAGAAAACGCAAAGGATTCTATAATAAAAAGAATTTAAGCAACGTGTCTCGAAAATCAATTTTTCTGAAATAATATTAATCCAAATATAAAATGTTCACATCTGATAGCCATAATTTTTCGTGACAATGCTTCTCCTTTCCGACCCCAGAATTCTACATTTTCGGAATTACTGTAAATTTTTTGAGAGATTTGCAAGAATTATAATTTCAACGAGGAAAATATAACTTTCACGTGCTGTACCCCTTTTCTAAGTTTAGAATTATGATTCAGGATTTTGTGCATCCACCTGAAGATTGAAGTGTAAGCCTCGTTGAAATTCTACCTTGTGACGCAATAAGCTCCGATAGTGGCGTTAAACTTCGGGATCAAGCGAATAACGAGCAGAGTTACCGTCAATCTTCACGTAAATCGCAGACAAATGACCACTTCAGCATATGTCCGGCCCGCCCCTTTGTCTTCGTGGATATCGTTCGCCTATCGATCCCGCGCCGGTCAATATCTCGAGGTTCTCAATTAACCACCAAGCTGCCGATCCAGTGTTCCCGTGGCAAACGCCTTAATCCTTCCGCATCCAGCTAGACACGTACATTGGCTTGTCGGTTGATCAAACCGACTCTATTAATCGATTCTGGCAAACTCGAACGCGGATCAAAGCTTTTGACAAAGCTTCGAGCAAATTCCTGCCATGGCACAGCAATAATCCGGTAGAGTATTCTTAACAATAAGTTGTTAGATAATTTAATTTAATAAAAACTGAAATGAAATTTAATTTTAAATATTGTTAATACATAAGGCATAAAATGTACTGAGATGAAATTTTTAATCTTATTCGATTAAGATTACATTTAAAGCACGTAAAACATTATTACATGAATTACAAAACCAAATAATATTCTCTTATTTGTCACAGAGATTAAATTATCTGACGTTATTCTTTAATTGGTCATATAATTATGCATTCACTTTATAATTAGCAATGTAAAAAGAATAAATTAAAATATCGATATTATCGACAGCTTTGATGTCAAATATTAAAAGCTTTTAATCTATGAAGCTAAAATTTGCAAAGTAATAATGCAATAATGCATATGAATATGAAACAACTGCGACAAACTGAATAACCAACAAAGCATTCCCCTAGTCTCCGAGCGTAATGCCAATCTGATAATTTGATTCAGCGGTATGTCATCGGCATTATCAATCATTAATTAATCGCAACAAATGATCGCAAGCTTTGCGCTGCGGACAACGATCGATTTGGCGACGGCGTAATCCGCCGCGCCATTAGATAAATCGTCCGCTCGACAAATAGCGTGGCAAAAGGACAAACTAATTTAATCTCAGTGTTCGATGCATCTCGGCATTTCTCATATTTGCCCGCGTCGAAATTGCGAGCGCGCAATCGACGAATGGCGCGCGCGCGCGGCTCGATATTTACATATAACAGCGGCAAACAGCAGACACCGAAGATATAGGTAGACTCGGGATGTTCCACAAATTTCCAACGTGTGGAGAATCGCGCCAAATTGCTGACGTGAACGCGACATGACGTTGCCAAATCGAAACTGACAGTCGCGCAGACACGATACTCCTTTAAGATCGATCTCACACTAGGCGAGCTGTCTAGTTAAAGTAAGTACACTGCATTTGTCTGCATGTGTACATGCATGTGTATCAATATTTGATATGGAATGAGAACGGCACGTTCATCTTTTCACTGTCAAGTCACACGGCGACATTGATTGATCGCTTTTCTACATTGAGAAATTTTTGTAATTAAAATGTTGATTATACAGCAGACAACTGGAGTAGCTCAATTTTTACATAAATGTGGTACTTTCTAATTACAAAAATGCAGAAGAATTGCGTAGAAAACTCTCACCGGCATACTGCAAAATAAAAAAACATTTTTATTCGTTTGTGGAAATGCGGCATGAATAGGCGGGGCGATGCGGAAACCGCAATGGGGTTGCTACATACTTAATAGTCCGTATTGGGGTTCTACGCTTGCCGGTGGGGAGCAACTGCTTGTTTGCATATTGCTCGTTTGACAGGAACTTAAAGATCGTTAAACGGGCTCTCTAAATATCGCGTGGGATATTCTAATTCTATCCGTTCATTTCTTTGCAGTCTATTAACAAGTCAAGTTTTGCATTTTTTACCGCATTGCTCAACAAGAAGCAAAGAAGCTTAAACGATGGGTGAAATTTAAGCAGCTTAAGTTTAACGCCACTAGCCGGCAAGGAAGATTCTGCCCTTTTTTTTTCTCCTTCGGTTTTACCTCGCATCAAAAATTAATTGCGCAATTGCATTATGTAATTCGACATTAATAGATAATTGGGGAATAAATTAATCGGGTCATTAACGACGGCGACGACATGTTCAACGATTATAATGTATTATTAAATGCGACAAAAATGATCCATATATCGAGTAGGCTTTCGACATTTCACGTAAGCGCGCATTTTACATATCGTAAATGTTTCTCGCGGCTCTTTCACGAGACAGTTGTCACCGCTTCCCCACATACTGACTGCCTTTAAAGAATGCCCCTCCGTTTGTTTGCCCCTAGCAGTCAACAGCAAGTCGAGTTTTCCGCTTTGTTGTCGATAATTCGCCGTTTCGTTTAGCGCGGTTAATGCCGGTGCATCCGCTAATGCTTCTTCCGCGACGACTTACGAATCTGCGCAGCTGCGCTAATTGTTGCGGTACTAATCAGCTTAACTAGTCGAGTGGGCAAGTGACCGTCCACACACGTGCTTCCTAAATGCATTAACGTAACACAAGAGGATCTGCCAACCGAGCGATTTCCTATCGATTTTCAGAGTGTCCCGTCGCCGCACAATTGCGACACGAAACCGCATTTCTCCGTCAAAGCTCCGAAGTATCATTTAATAAAATCGACTATGTGTATTTCTGTAAACAAAATTATTTCATGTCGCATTAGCTGTATATACACGGAATATCTTTGTTATTTCTTAATGATATAGTTTCTTTAATTTAAAGTCGATTTGTTCTTAATGAGAATATTGAGATAACGAATTAATGAATAAATAATTATTGTAATAAGATAATAATAAATAATAATAAAAAGTACTTTTTATAATTTAAGCTTATAAAGAGACAGAAAAACGGATATATTAATATTTTCCTGAAGCAGAAATTTATTAGTAGAGAATAATAAAAATAATATTTTATTATGTTGTATAAACGTACGCGTCCAAAAGTGGCCGATAAATAATCTGAAACATTACATGTTATCAAATTAGTGTTATAATGAACTAAATAGCAAATTAAAAGTGACCGATAAATAACCTGAAACATTACGTGTTATCAAATTAGTGTTATAATGAACTGAATAGCAAATTAAACTAGTCACTACCAATACAATATTCTGTTTATAGTTGATGTTAGCATATGGTACGTCATTAATAATTTCCATTGTCAGCTTATGAATTGGGGAGATGATTGATTGCCAATTCAATAATTTCGTAGTTACTCTATATTATTTGTGGTCTTAATTTTCAGCATTTATTGTTTGATTAATTCTTTTATATTCACATTTCTGTATTATTATTTTAGATATCTATTTTGGATATCTTAAAAAGGATTATTATATTTTTTAAAATACTGAATAGGTTTTAGATATCAAATGTATATTATTTAATGTAAGAAATATAAGTACCAAAGAAAAACTAAAAATTTTTTATATCATTTATCAGAAAAGAAGAAAGAGAAGTACAGCGCTGTTCTTAGAAACATATTATATTAATAATCTTGATTCTGTATATATACATATAAGACTGCCTATCGGTTTTCACTTTATCGAGTTCTCACTTCAGCGGCAGATTTTTGTTCCATCCATTTAAATGACCAGCTGTCGTTTTAATAAAAGTAATAGCGACACAAAAAAGCCAACACATAGACATCGGAGAAGCGATGCATTCAACTCTCCAATTATTAAGAATCTTAATTTAATTATTGTATAAAATACTCTCTCCGCAATTAATAATACATACAAGCGACACCACAAATAACTTTCACAATGTAATTGTACGCTTCGATGGCGTGCGAATTTCACGAATAGAATCAAATTATTGTTGTAGCGATCCTTCAATTTAACCGTTTGTTCGTAATAGCCATATTAATTTGGTACGTTTCAGGAGGCCGCGCATAATTATCGATTTCTGAATTAGCCATGCAACGAGGTATAATCGCCCAAGGGCGTTGAAATGACAGCGGCAGTATCGGTGAAGATGACAGAGACGTGACGCGACAACGACGATCCACGGAAGGGCGAAAGAGGGTGCGCATGTAAGAACTGTAATTGATGGCGTCCTGTTTTGACAGGACTACATTACACAGAGGATTTAGGTACGATCTTGTTCCGCTCCCGAATATCTCACTCTCCTTTCTGGTCCCGTGGTTAACGAACCATTTCTACGAATATCTATATTTGCGCATCAAGAAAGGAAGAAATTTTCGTAAACAATGGCATTAAAGTCTGTTTTAAAATAATATCCAAAATTATGCAATAATATCTATAATATTGCAAATTGATTATTGACGGTAAATGGCTGATAATAAGAATATTTAATTATTAAAATAGAATATAATATTTTCATCTCTGACTTATTTTTAATTATTAATCTAAAATATTCGTTGTTATAGTTAAGACAAATATGTTTTTATTCTGTTTTCCTTCTTATTATAAACTATTTTAATAAATATTGTACAAAATATACAGTATATATATGTGCTGTTATTTTATGTATTTTTCAAACTATACAATTTTTCTGGAATATATTCCGAGTTCAGCTTCATCAAGCTGAATTAATGAGTAAATAACAGTAGCATGTTTGGTTCTGCGAATCAAGTTCTTCTCTTTCTCTCGTCCCGGTAAATTTTCAGTTATCACTTTTCTCACAACCATCAGGAATGACTGACGTAGATTAATGACAGCGCTAAATGTCGAGAGAGATGGAACTGATAAGAATAACGGAAGAGTCGCGGATTTCCGTTCCGCAACTTCTGTTTTAACCTCACGATCAATCTCTTCTTCTACTTGGTGGTAAATTGGTCCACACTTAGCGTCCGCATTTATTAACTTTCTTTTGGAAACGGTGTTCTGTATCTTCGATTTGTTCATAACGCTACAAGTAAATTTTTGAGCGTCAGCTTTACAATGCATTTTGAACGAAGATATGTGCCGGGTAAACCGAAAGCACTTTAGTTTCGCTCTAAATACTCATTTTCGAAAAATATAAATAATCAATATTTATTTCATACCGATTACATATCAAATATGTACATCTTTGTGCATGATTAACGCACAAGTTAATATTTGTTTTTTCTGATGCCTTTTTTCCGATCTGACCTGTTCACTTCAATTATTGCAATAAATAAAAAAATCAAAGGGTATAAAAATCTCTTTCTCGCAATGTTTTGACTGTAATGAAATTCCCGAGAGTTAGAACGTCGATTAAAAAAAAGGGATCGAATTGTAATTACGAAATGCGGATCGGCAGCTGCGTTTACAATGATAGCGACGAGAAATATCGAATTAATCGAGACTTCTGTTGCATGTAATTGAGGCGCGTTTTGCTACGAGCGCAGATGCTCAGAAGATTTCTCTCTCCTTTGCCATACCTTGCGCGTTTCATTATTGATCTACTGCTTGTCGGCTTAAAAAAAATATAAAAGAGTGATTCGAATGAGATCTGATTAAACCGTTAATAGATTCTTCTGTTGACAACAGATGCGTTGTTCTCACTGACCTGTCATTTGCGATGCTGACGTTGATATTTTATTCAGAACGCTTTTTAATTACGCGTAATCGATGGCACGTCTTTAAATTTGCATAAAATATATTACATGTCTCGAGTATTACTTATTCATGGAAGGACGTCGCTCAGAGATAATAGCCGGATCGTCTGTGGAATTTTCAAAAAATATGGCACGCCAACGTACAGGATTTTGCACTTTAGGTATCGATTATTCACGATAAATGCTACAAATATTGAAGATCGGCGCAGTAATCCTGGCAAAAAGCATTATAATGTTAACTGCACGTTCAGTCTCATTTTCCACGTAAATTCCTTCATATGCTGACTGCCAAGTGAGAGTTCAATATTATTAGAGAGTATAAATGACACAAATCATAAATCGCGATATGTACGTGTGGCATCAATTTTAAACTATTTAACATTTAAATATCTATTGCTCTTTTACATTATTCTGGGTAAGAAAAATAACAAAAAAGAAAATTCGCGCGCCTTGATCCACGCAATATTGCCTGAACAGATTATTCATTATTTAAAAGCTTTTTTAATTTTTACAGTAATTATAAAGTTTAATTCAATAGCGCAAAAAAATAATGATGAAAAAAATCCTTTCTTCTACATGATTCCACATAATAACCAGATGATAAAAAATTGAATCATGTCGAGGGATCGGTATCGTTTGACTTGCGGAGCATAGAATACACGCTCAAAAAGGGGCCGATAACGAGGATCCATATAATACCCTACCTATCGGATATCCGTATGTTCGCCGATAACGACGACGATAGTAGTTCTCTTCTACGTGACATCATTTTTTTGTCAGCAACGTCGTAGTCTGAGAAATTAAAGTTCGAGCGGAAATACTCGACCGAAAGAAGGTTTTCGAAAAAGAGATTGTATGGTTAAGCACGGAAAATGATAAAGAGGAAGAAGAATTTACATTTTTCAGGTAGGAACAACCAGTGAAAGACCGACGGAATGTTGAGGGAAATGTTAAGATTCAGGTTCCGGCAGGAAAACGGTCTTGCTCTGGTATTTGATGAATTTGTTTTCGAAGCATCTCACCATACGGTGAGCCAACTCTGAGAGGAATGAAGGTTTCTCTATTGACAAAAATATAGCACGAATTCATGGATGCGCACATGAAAAAGAGAGAAAGAAAAAAGGGAGATTTCTTGCAAAAGCAATCTGCGTCGATCATTTTATTTTACACGATACATATATAATATGCACAATACACATAATATGCATTACACTGAATGTATATCTCACTTGATGCAGGAAATCATATTTCTGAGCAAATAATTATAAATATAAATTAACGTGGTCAGAAGTCAAACAGCATGTAATCGAAATTCTTTAGTAAAGTTTATTTTTGACATTGCTAATTTGTAAATTATTTATTTAACGGAATAACTTTTACAATTAAACGTTAATACATTTCTAAGAACAAAAATTCATTACGATGGATTTATCGTTCGCTATAAACTCGATAAATAAATCGCAAAGAGACGTGGTGCTCTTTTCTTTTAATTGTACCAATTAAAGTGTTCCAAAACAATACAGAAGGTTTGCACTTACACAAATACGTACATAAACACGTATAGAGAAGCTGCATGAATCCGAGAGGAGTCTCAAGCAACTTCGAAGGAGGAAGGAAGAACGAGGGATGTAACTTCCCATTCGCTTCAATGGAATGCGCGCTCGCGGTGCTTAACATTCGCATTCGATATTCTCGCTTCTTTGTCGCCGAATCGCTTTTGCCAGGAAGGTAAACGAGATGGCTATATCAGGATCGGAAAGTACGGAGGAACGAAGTACATGGCTGGAAAGTTGCGGTGAGAGAAGGAGAAAGGGAAATGGTCTGTTAGAGAGATGGTCAGCGGGAGTGGGAAAGAGAGTGAGAGAACAGAGAAGAAGGCTTGGTCGCTGGTAGTACTTGTATATACACGGGTGTACGTAGAGGATGAACAAGCGGGAGAAGGAGAGGAGAGAGAGAGAAAGAGAGAGAGAGAGAGAGCGAAGTGAGATGTAGAAGGGATACGCCGCAACCATCAGGATTCGATCGAGTCGGTGTCCTTGTTCGGATTTCAAATACAGATAGAATTCAAGGCATCTTCCTCGGCGTGTCGACACAGCCAATGTCTGTGTCTGATCCCGGAATGATGACGAGACAGCGGTGTACAGGTAGGACAGCGGAGCGGTCAGACTGAGAAAGGAAGCTACTATCCGTTTCGGTGGCCGAAGGTTTTCACCGTGGAGTAGAGTATGCGAGTGTTTATGTATCTGAAAGAGAAGCTAAATGAAAGGAGAATAAACGAAAGGTAAGAGAAGGAAGAGCGTGCCGGAACTCCCAGGAATGTTCAAGTGATATCGCGGACCCCGTATGACTGTGAAAAGAGAGTTCCAACGATATAAGTACAAACAAAGTATCACTGGGGAACAAACTGCACTGTGCGATATCATCAGTAAATGAAATCAATAGCGATTTTCGTACGATAGACATTAAACGCTGGACTATATAGACAATTATTGAGTATCGAGAAATTAGAAGACTTAAATTAATGACTGATTTTGTAACTGCATATGGCGCGTTTAATATTCGCGTTCGCGTTCGCATCATTAACGGCATTGGTGGTCGAAGGTCGATTTTAAAAGCCAATTAAATTAATGCGTATCAGACAAAACACAGAATTCGATATTTGCATAATTTCGTTTCAAGGTAGAGAGAATAAATATTTTCGTCGCCGCATTAGTTGGCATTAATAGTTGGTAAGTTAATAAAATTAACGCCAACTTTGACCTTGTTCCAAAATTTCGTTGCAGTAGTTTCCAACTCTTGCGTACGGCTTCCTTATTCAATAATCCTGGAATTAGTATCTCTGGTTAATAAACAACGGGTATTAAGCGCAGCCTTGTCGAATTTATAACGAGATACGCGAGAAATTAATATTTCTTTAAAAATATGTAAATATCGAATGTTAATGTATCTCAATTACATTTACAATACATTGATACAGCCGAAAATTAATCCATTAAATTAAAATAATTAAACGCGCTGATAAATACCGGAAAAATGCACATCTACAAGTATTTATTCATAAATTCTCCGCCGCTTACATGATTCTGCGTTAAAATATTTATTCTGATAACAATAATTATTTTAAAAAAGGAGCCAACTGCGCATAACACACGAAATAACAATATTTCAAGGTTTCACGATATCAAGTCTGCATTTTACAGATCGATAAATTCGACTGTATACTCCGCTATATGTATATAGCCCGCAACGTGAGCTGTCAGATATATCTCTATTTGCATTTTCTGCCGCGGGACTTGCGTGACATTACAGAAAAATAATTATTCCAATAAAGAAAGTGCGCTTTTCGATAAGAGATATATCGACGCGACGGAAAATAAAAATGAATATACCGAACACTATGCCCGTTGATAAAAAAGTTGGGCCGCATATATCTCGATATTAAAACGCGCCGTTTACCGGCGCTGACCTACATCCCTTCATTCTCGTTTTTGCTTTTTGCCGGTCAGCAAGAACGTATTTTCCGCAACTCCGGAAACCGTTTTGGACTCCCCAAAAGGAGAACTCCGCGGGAAAACGCGGAGGGTGAAGTGGCGCGGGGAGAAAACCACGAATAGAAAATTGAATGAGAATTAAAAGAGCTTGCGCTACAGGGAGGAGGGCTAAATCAAAGAAGCGCGAGCGCGTAGGGATCAAGCGAAATGTGGAAACGAAACGCATAAAGAAAATCAAAGCCGTGGGTCTGCCTGTGCCATTACTCCGACACTGGCATCCGCCACGTCCGTCCGCTCGCTCGTTCTCTCCTACACCCTCTCGCTCGTGCTTTCATCCGGCGAACGATAGAAAGGGAGATCGCACGCGGCACGTTGGCGCGAGAGAACCCGGAGAACCGGAGAGGAAAGACAGAGAGAGAGAGAGAGAGAGAGAGCGCGAAAGAGAGAAAGAGTGAGAAGAGGGACCGGAGATCGAGGGGTTTTCAGAGAAGATCCGAGAGAGAGCGAAAATACGCCGCGCGACGCCGATAGACGGGGAAAGGTGCAGCGGGGGTGTCCCGAACCATCGCGATGGTGGGGATGGACCGCGGCGGGTCGAGTCGTGGGCGCGAGA
>VBVQ01000424.1:0-60165 GCA_011636635.1 Tetramorium simillimum | reverse complement strand
GTATAATCTCGTAACTAAAATGCAAGCGTGGTGTAATCTAACCTAAGCTGACTGCAATTCCTAACCTGACTTTAGAGTCGTCAGCTGTATTCGAAATCCGTTGTGCAAGGGACATCCTAATACATTAAAAAAATAAAATACTGCGCGTAACTACGTATGTTGAAAACGTTCTCATGTAAATAAATCAAAATTTCTAAAGAAGAAGTTCTTTTACAGTAAACAATGGAGATAGAATGCGAAGAAATAGTTATAGAATCGTGTTCACTGATAACAATATCACGTTTAAATGGAAATCATGGGACGGCCGAAAATGATACGAAAAGTGAGATTTATGAGTCAGATCAAGTGCAATCAAATTTATTCGTACCATCCGAAGACTCTCGCAATCTGACAAGTACGGGGACTTTAGGATCTGATGTAATCTTGAACAAACCAGACTCTCCCGTCTTTTCACAGTCACACGTAAGTTTAAGATAGTTTAAAATATTGGCAGGCAAACATGTTTTATAAATTAATAAAATTTCTTATAATAAATCATCTATGTTACTTGAGCAAATTGTAAAATAATAAATCTTTAAATTACAGGCAACGTGTGATACATTACCAGAACGGATAGTGAATCTTGCCATATCGCAAATAGAAGACACCGAAACTGCGATCGTCACAGAACCAAGAAACGTAGTTCCGGAAGATGCTAGCTCAGTAGATTCTACCTGCGTCTATAAGTATAATTGGTCCACAGCACCAAAGATGTTATGTGTCGCCACTAAGGAATACCAGTCCACAAACCTGCATGAGAATTTTACGAAAGGTTGCCAGTGGTCCCCAGATGGAACATGCTTGCTTGTACCATCGGAAGACTTTAGAATACGCATTTACGAGCTTCCCAGAGATCTATATTCCGGCCAGGTCCCCTGTGATTTCATACAGACTGACTTCACATCTGCTTTGATGGTTAAAGAAGGTGGCCTCATATACGATACTTGCTGGTATCCCTTTATGAATTCATGGGAGCCTACAACGTGCTGCTTTCTTAGTACCAGCAGGGAGAGCCCTATTCATCTGTGGGATGCTTTTACAGGCGAACTGCGTGCCACGTACCGAGCTTACAATCAGTAAGTAGCATCACTTTCATTTATTCTTGATGCAACTTTGCAAGAATGCGTCTCTTTTCAGAGTTGACGAAGTAGAAGCGTCTATCAGCGTTCAATTTATGAATTTAGGAAGGGAGATATGGTGTGGTTTCAAGAATATCGTAAGAACCTTTGACACAGACCGTCCTGGGCGTCAAACCAGTGAAATTCAATTTAAACACGATTTTCCAAATATGATAGGGTTGGTCTCGTGTATCCGCGAAAATCCAAGCATGCCAGGCCTAGTTGCCTTCGGCACATATTCCAAATGTATCGGTACGCATCTGTAATATTTATCATACAGGATGTAATAAGTGACATGTTCTGATTACATCTAACTATAATATAATTTTTCTTTTTTTATATTCAAAGGTCTGTACAAAGACGGACCATTGTGCACCTTTAAGACTGACAGTGGTATAACACAAATTGAATTTAGCCCTTGCGGAATGAAGTTGTTTTCTGTTGTCCGGAAAAACAGTGAATTTCTATGTTGGGACCTCCGTAATCCTGGAAACATTCTTTATTCTCTTGAAGGAAGGCAATCCGATACCAATCAAAGAGTACAGTTTGCTATTACGCCTGACAGTAAACAAATAATCTCTGGTTAGTTCAATAAAACCAAAATGATAAATAATAAGAACACGATGTACAATATATCATACAATATAGTCCATTAATATTATGTATCCCATAGGTGGTGTTGATGGAAATATTCTTGTGTGGGAATTACCGGAAATTACAAATTATGATGAAGAGGATTTGCATCCAAAATATAAAATAAAGCTGTCCAAAGATTGTATAAATGGAATAAGCTTACACACAAGCTTACCTATAATAGCAACCAGTTCCGGACAAAGGCAATGTGGCGATGAAAACAAACACAGAGATAATAGTGTGAGATTATGGTGGGCTTCTTGATTATATAGCTTTTGATTTGCGTACGGATAGTTTGTGCGTTGAACAGAAAAACAAGACTGTACATACTTGAAATAATGACTTCGTATGAGAGCAGTTGTCAGACCCTTCCTTTGATTTCGATTTTCATTCCATATATGCCTTGATTTTATATGAGATTGATTGAAATTCAAAATTGTAAGCAAAGAAAAAAAAAGAAATGGTAATCCATTTCAGGAACTCATACTGGACTGTAAATATTTGTATATACTTATATTTCAATTAATAACATGTGGCTCTAAACGAAAGTGATTGACTCGTAGTCATCTCATATGTTATAAATAATATATTAGTAGCACGTAGAAAGGAATGAAACCTCATTGCGTACATAATAATATCCCATGAGCACAGAACATGAAATTTTTTACTATTACGATGGTGGCACAACTTGTAAGAAAATATTTCAACTTACATCTTAAGTTACATTAAATAAAAATTATATGGTATATAATAATTATAGCTCTATGAAAATTTTTTAGCCATATTTTTTTATTCTATAAGTATTTTTTTACAACTTAATCTTATAATTTTTTATGAATTATTATCAATATTTAAAGGAATTATAAGATTATATAAATGCTAACAAAATCGAAGTAATATAAAATTGGAAACGTTATAAAAATTCTCTTATATATTGAATATCTCGTACATTATATTAAACAAAACAAAATATTTTATAATACACTTGTTATATGCATACGTACCATCGATGTAGTAAAAACCTTTATTATATATCAGGTTTCATTTATATAAATACAACATAAATATATATAAAAAGATATTAAAAATCATCTGACTGAGATCTACGAGTACTCCTACGAGAACCTAAAACAAATAAGTTTTAATATTTTTTATATATGATTATTACACATAATATGTTGCTAGAACTTACTAAGACGTTTTATATCTGGCGTGTTCCATGATATAAGATCTTCATCCAATGTTTTGATTCGACTCTGTCTCTTAAGCGTTTTGCTACGACGTGATGAATGAGGAGTCATAGGCAACACTGGTTTATTTTCTGCACATCCCACGCAAGATTCTATTATAACAAAATACGATTATACATGTATATCGAATGTGTATACGAAACGTGTACTTAGAACATATAAATTTGAAGATTTTTACCATCAAATGCAACACTTTTTCGAGATAATCTTTTCTTCCTATTATTTATTAATGTTACGTCCTCCATCTCCATTGTATCGCTTTCTCTGGGCGTCATATTTTCATTTTTTTGCAATAATCTTAATGAACTTTTCCTATTCGACTTTACAGAGCTCTTATTTTTCTCTTTATCAATATTTTTTTTTGGAGTCATCTGAAAAAAATTTCTCTTATTAATTTGCATTTAATAAATTAAACCTTGATTGACGTTGGCTAGATCATTGAAAGACCCAATGAATACCCAATAGGTATTCATTAGTTTTCGAAAATTGTTTTATATACTGTATTTATATACAAAGTGACTTTTTGATTATTTAATTAATTCGATTATTTGATTAATAAAGTACAGAGCTTAACAATTCAGCCACAGGCTTTCGAAAATTACGTTTTTCGACTACGTTAACAAATTATAAATATATTAGATATATGTACATAATAGATGTATGAGAAAAATTGTACAAAAGATTCGTATTAAAATATTTTTCGGGATACATTAATTTAATGTCAAATGTTGTAAATACTACAATGAAAAAGATTTAATTAATATAATTAAAAAGTATTATAGCTCACCATTCTGCTAGTTCTATTGCTTTTCGGAGTATCTTTTGTCGAGACAGTTCTATTTCTAAGTACTTTTCCTGAATCCAAATTTTCCATGTCGTTTGAAATTAATTCAGTCATGAATGTTTCGTCATTTCTGTTCGCTGGAGGTGAAAACATATCTTGCTTGTTCGATACATCCTTACGTTGAACTCGATTTTCTAAACTTTTCGTTTTTGAAGATGATGTAATCTGCATATTATTTGACGAGTCTTTAATAAGTAGTGAAGATGTTATGTCATGAAGTGGATGCACGACATTATCTGAAGAATTCTGAATAGGTGATTTACATTTATTTCGTTTTCCTATTGTTTGTAAAGCAATTTGTAATTCATTATCGTCATTACTGTCGGATTCTTCAGTCTCAAAATTTAATTTTTTTTCGGCATTAATGTGTGGATCTGTCTCATCCGAAACGAAACTCTCTATTTTGTTTAAGGCAATAGATAAATTCAGGTTAATCTGTGCATCTTCATCAAGAGGGACCTCCGTCAAAGATACATGATCATCAAAATTGACTTTATGCGCCGACTTTATACGAGCTTCCTTACTTTCTAATTCTTCCGATTTCTTCAATATACTTTTCCCCGGCGTTTGATCAGAATTAACGTACGTTACCGTGGTATCTAATTGAACTTCGGGTGTCTTACACATTCGACTTATTTTCATAGCTGCAAATGGACTTTTCATTCTCTTAGATTTATCAGACAATTGCATGAAACTTGTTCTAGAGTTTTTACGTTGAACCTTGAAAGGAGTTGACTTGCTTTCGTTAAGCTCATGGGATTTAGATCTTCTTGCACTACGTCGAATATCTGTGTTCTCTTCAAGTTCAGTACAAGATTTTCTATTACTCGATTTTTCATTTATATCTTGCAGCAACAAATCTTTACTTAATGTTTCAATTTCCATCTTGTTTTTTCTGGCAGCCAAGATTAATGATCGCAATGAACTTGGTTTCGATGATACAATTTGTTTTTTAACAGGCATTCGTTTTTTAACAACAGGCTTGGCCTGCACTGTGCATTCCTCCTCT
Organism: Tetramorium simillimum; assembly: GCA_011636635.1. NCBI lineage: Eukaryota > Metazoa > Arthropoda > Insecta > Hymenoptera > Formicidae > Tetramorium > Tetramorium simillimum. The sequence continues at coordinate 55,272 of VBVQ01000424.1, read as the reverse complement.
TCCTGCCATCCTCTATGTTGACGTTGCTCTAATTTCTGAAATCGCGTATCACAGTCTTTGACTTCCATGTATGTCATATCCCAAAAGCCTTGCAGATCTCTACACGTAACCAGCATTTCTCCTTTACCAGTTTCGCAGTCCTCCACTAAACCATGAAATCTTTCGAACTTTTTATTTATTAGCAAATTTGTCTGTCCTACTGCTTGTTGTATTTCGTACATAGCGTCTTCCGGAATATCCTTCTCTAATCCAATATGCAACCATTTTTTACAAAGCTGCTCAAGTCTATCCGTTTCTTTCTTCAAAAGTAATTTAAAATACTGAGCGGTGCGTTCTTCCTCTTCCACGCATATATTTAAATTTTGCATAACAGTATCTTTGGTTGGAATTTCATCGGACGGACGACCAATGCCTAGCCGCTGCTGTCCCTCTTTTCGAGAATTTTTCTTTCCACGGCTTCGTACGAGATATGGTGAAAACATGATGAGATTTAGAGAGCGATTTTCTTTCTCGGGAGCTATCGAATTAATTTTTTGTGACGGTGGCGTTTTCATATCAATGTCTGAACTTTCTTCGTCTGAACTTTCTTTGACTAATTCTTTATCTGAAGAATATTTTTCTTCCTGCGAGGAATCCTGTCTGTCTGTCTGATTTTTTGTCTGTTCCTTCAATGACGATCTTGTTTTAGTTACATTTAAATCATTTGAATCATGGATAGTCAAGTTAATTAATTTCTGCGATGAGTTTCGCTTATTTGATGACACTCTCGAACTTGTAGAAGTTGGAATTTTGGAATTCTTTGTGGTACCAGCGGAAGTTCGTATATCCTTTTCCGACGATGTGTATTTCTCTTCTGACGTTCGTTTCATCGGTACAAGACCAAATAGAGGTATCTTTTGCAAACCAGATGGTGGTTTAAAACAGTAATCAACTGGAGCGAATGATTTCTGTCTTTGGGTATTAAAAGTCGGTGTTTTGACACCCACAGGAAGCTTTGTCGACACCGAAGGTAGATTCTTTATTCCTTGCTTAGCAGCTGCTTTCGCAAGCAATCGTTTCTCTGTGGCCCTCGTAATTCGTTTTTGAATATTTAATTGTTCCGTTTTCTTTGGTGTTTTCGCAGTTGAGTTGTCGGTCTTGATTATCGGAGAACACAAAGAATGGTGTACAACACCGACTTTGAATGCTGGTTTCTTCATAATAGCTTCCAGTCTCTTCTTTCTTTCACGCTCTTCTTTCCATCGTATCAATTTTTTCATACGCTCATCAGTAATAGTAGATACATCTTCTGTAAAAATAATAAAAGTTTCTTGTGACTATTATAATACCATAAATACCATAACCAAATATACCATAATAAAAAAAAGTTCAAATAAATCTAAGCATATATTGATTTTTTTATATATTTGTATATATATGTCTCTTATACAATAGGTACATATTATTACAAATATATATATTTTTGTTGGACTATTAGGTAATATATAATATAGCAGAGATTGTTGTAGATTCCTTTTGAAGTAGCTTCCTGCCTGTATCTTCAATTGTGGTTTTTTTTTATTATTGAACTGTCTTTAGTCTGGTTTTATTTTTATCCAGTATCATGTGCTCTGTAAATATTCGCTTAGAACCTCCCTTAGATATTTTGAATTAAAAAATATTCGATTTTTGTGAGTTGTTACATGATTGGAAAAATTGATAATCTAAATGTTAATAATTAAAATGTGTCTTACAATATTAAATGTATTGAAATATTTTCTAAGAACTAAAATATATAAAACTACAATATTTAGATTATCAATTTTCCAATCACGTAACAACTTACAAAAATCGAATATTTTTTAATTCAAACTATCTAAGTGGAGGTTCTAAGTGAATATTTACAGAGCACATGATACTGGATAAAAATAAAACCAGATTAAAGACGTTTCAATAATAAAAAATCACAATTAAAGATACAAGCAGGAAGCTACTTCAAAAGGAATCTACGACAATCTCTGATCTAATTCGTGGATCGAGACGCAATCCAGGTGAAACGAGGAATTCGTCAACTTACCTGGCTGCGGGGTCGTTGGCGCCGAATCGCCTTGTAGATCGCGGTTCCTGTCGAAAGTTCGCAGCCTGACCTCCCTGCGATTTTTGTCGCGATCGTGAGCGCGTAGGTACCTCTTGTGCTCCGTATCGCCGAATCCCGGACGCGGATTCTTGTACTGTTGCTTGAAATCCGCCATCCTAAAACGATCGACGCAGCGAGAACGCAGACGAGCACAAATATCCTCACAACCCGCGTAACGGCAACACAACTGAAAATCACTTCAAATTGATGACCGGGGCGCTGAATGTCGCAGTGGCGGGCGGCGCTTCCCATTGGCTCGCGTCGACCGGTCCGAAATGGCGGACGCCAGTTCTGCCAACTGACGCTGTATCAGTCAATGCTTTATTATTAATCGATAAATCGATAATTTTATATCCAAAAAAATATAGTTCTAATAATTCTTTTCTCGTTGCATAAAACATTCGCAAAAAAATATGTGGTTGATGTGTTGTAAAAGAAATTTATGCGGAATATTATATTCAATATATCACAAATATCTAATGACGAATATATATATTACGGTTTTTTCATCACTTGAATCAATTATTTGTACTTTATATTGTCAATTCGATAACGATAATTTATAAGTCATTTAAATTGACGAAACTTTATTTAATATATAAGAATACGTGCATTATTTTCAAAGTATTGTTAAATAGAAAGTATTCAATTATTGAAAATATCTATTTGTGGTAACTACTATAATTCCTGTTTTATCTCTCATATTCTTATCAGAAAGCGATATAAAAAATTTGGTACATTTCCGATGATAAAATAGTGATTGAGTAAATTAAAAGTTGACTTATTTTCGATACAGCGAATAATCGATTAATCGGGATTTGATCGAACATACTCTTGGTGTAATTTAAGTGCAAAGAGTGCTGAAGCATGTTCGCAGAACGGCACATGTATGCACAGTTTGGCGGGAAGCGACGGTGCAGTGTGTGTCAACAATAACAAGACTGCTCTTTATAAGCGTCAGTTCAACATCTCTTTCATGTCCGAATAATATTCTGACAATTGAGAAATAAAAAGGCCTTTGAGAGTCCAATACAGCAAAGGAGCGTAAGTCATTTCAATCTTTAACTGTAATTAACGCGGTACATAATTATAAATCGGACGTTTCAACTCTGTTTTGAGCTTTGACCATATAAATATTTATATGTAGTCAAAGAATTAGAGCTGTCTTCAAATTCGGTAGCAATTAAATCGAAATAATCTTACGTTCTCCGGCGAGGAATAAGTAATTACTTCATAATATATTTCAGGTGTGAAGGCCTAAAGCTGTGCTCTGTCATCTCAGGAATTTAACAAAGAGCAAAGAGAGTTCGTTGATGACACTAAACTATTCATATCGGGGGATGAAGGAACCGCTCGGAAATGATTACATTGCAGTTTGGACAATGCGGGAATCAGCTTGGATGCGATCTATTCTCGAAAGTTGCCTCCGACATAGGAAGTTCGAACACTGGCGTCTCTTACGGCGTGAATTATGAGTACACGGAGAGCACAATCGAGAAGTGGTTCGACGGAATCGCGAAATGCGGACGATACTACGCGAACGCGATTCTCGTCGACACCGAGGAGAAGGTCGTGAACACAGTATGCAGGGACACCAACACATCTTGGATCTATCGGACGAGTAATGTCGTCTGCCAGTCTGGTGGTGGTTCTGCCAACAACTGGGCTTATGGTTACACGATAAACAGTCGGCGCTTGTCGCACGCTGTGCTGAACGCCACGCGCCAGGAGATTGAGAAGCTAGATCGTTCCCAGGGATTCCTTCTGCTTCTTAGCTCAGCTGGCGGCACAGGGTCCGGTATAGGTAGCCGCATGGTCGAGCTTCTGCGTGAGGAATACGAAACTAAGCCTATCGTTGCTGCGATCACATTGCCGTTCACCTTCGGGGAAGTTTGCACTCAGAATTATAATACCTTACTGACTCTGGCCAAGTTCTCGGACAGGGCAGACCTATCCGTGTTATTCGAGAATGAGCAGATGCATTCTATATGTACAAATCTGTTGAAGAATTCTAATACCACGTTGCGTGACATGAATAGCGTAATTTCTGAGAATCTGCTTGCCGTTTTCCAACCTAGCAACACGGCGAGGTGTAACACGAATTTTTTAATATCCAAAATAGCTGCGCATCCCAATTTTAGGTTTGTAACGGTCAAGAGTACTCCGCACATCCCTGCAACGTCTCTGCAGTATGAACCCATGCACAAGTGGGAAGTGTACATACGTCATTTGAAACAGACTCTTCGAGTATCAAAGTCACAGGCGGAATTAACGAATGCCCAACTAAAGATCCCAAATCCCACGTTAAGCAAAACAATAATGTCTCATGTATACAGTCCTTGTGTAGCCAATGTTCTTGTAACGCGTGGAAAATCTCTGGAGAATGATGTTATAGCATTGGAAGATTTGCAGAAAAGACATTTATACCCAGAGTGGACTATCAATGCCTTTACTCATTTACATCAAGAACGTAAGTTTCTGAACCGAGATAAGTTCTTGGCATTGATTAGCAATAATTCGGAGATACATCGGCCATTGGACGTATATTTAGATAAAGCGTGGAGTTCTTACAAATGCGCGGCTTTCTTGCATCAATATAAACTATTTGGTTTGGAGGATGACGATTTCTTGCAAGCTTTTGCAAAAGTAGAAAATGTAGTACAGGAATATAAAAATTTAAAGAATCAAAATGAAAACTGAATTTTCTTATAACGTGATTTTGTATTGAAAAACAATATTTTTTCTTAGAAATGTCAATGTGTCCATTTATGTATTTAAGAAATCGAAGGAATGAAAATCCAAAATTAATTTGTCATACTTATATTTTTATAGGAAAACATTGGTAATTTTATGGAGTGAATTAAGTACAATTTTAAAGTTCCTAGATACAATTAGTTGGAAATGATGCAGTAAAACTATAAATCTGTTATTTTGTAAATATGTATATTTTTAAAGTAAATATTGTTTAGACAAAAATATATTAAGCATTTAAATGTTTATATATAAATTTTAATATTAACTGAACGAGATTTATTTACATCGTCTCAAAGATATACGAAAATTATTTATAAAGTTTCGCAAATTTTTCCAAAAAAAAGGGGTGTTTTCCTTAATGTTTTTCTTGGAGATTTATTTCTGGACCCTTTTATCTCTCCTACACTTTTTCTGAGTAGCACGTAGGCGTTTATATGAGACCTTGAATATCACGGTCACGGTTACTACGTGATGAAGAGGGATGGACGCTAGGATTGTGACGTCATTTGGGAATCGACCAGGTTGCGGCTACGGACACGATGAAGGAAGCTATCGAGCAGAAAGAAATAATGGAGAAGGGAAGGCGAGCGTTGCCAGTCGAATGAAAGACAGGAACTACACGGAAAAAATAAGTTCGTTAAATTTTATCCGACTAATCATTCATTTTTGGATAGGGCATAATTTCTAAACAGTTTTATGTATTTTTTATAAAAAATCCTAGACATCTTGTGCCAAGAATAATTTCCAGAATTTTGTCAATGGCCCTGTCCAAAAGTCGATAATTAGTTACATAAAATTTAATGAATTTATTTTTTTCGTGTACCAAAGAAGAAGTGAGATGAAAGAAAGCCAATCGTGCAGTATGACCTGGGACATTGTCATTCAGAATTGCGCAATTGTCCCTTTTGTACTATAATAGATATCTATCTTATACAAATATGTACAATATATCTTCTGCGCAACGTGCGCGCGCCTTTCGGGGGCAGACGCAATCAGGGAGTCGATCACTCCGTTTCTTGGAAAGGAGTAAAAGGAATCGTTCGTTTCTACGTCATCCTCCCACCTCGCCAACTCGGAAACGATTCGAGGGACGACGCGACAGAATTTCGGCGACGAATGAGCTAAGGTTCAATCTCGTATCTCGGAGTACATTCGCATGTTGTTTTTGTCCTGCAGAACGGATGTGTTATCACATTTATAATCCAACGAAATTTTTTTTGTGCAATTAAGAACTTACTGTCTTTGCATCATCGAAATTAGAACTAAAATGAAATTTATTGTCTCTTTAATGACTGGATGGAATAAAATATTTATCATCTGTAATTTTTGGCCGATAATGCAATCCAACTAATTGAATAATTAAAAATATATTTGTGTAAAAATCGTAACGTACGTGTTGCTTTGAAATTATGATTTTTAAAAATTAATAAAAGGAAAACATGTAGATGTAGACTAAAAATTACAGAAATATCATAACGATTAAAATGTATATATATAATAACAGAATTAAACAACACAACGGTGTCTGTTTAATAAGAAACTATGGCAAAGATTTAACCCATTGTCAAAGCACATAAAATAGAAAAATGTGACTATAGGGATAAAATTAAAATATACTAATTGTAAGTCGATGAATTAAAGCATTATTTGTCATTAGAAGTCATGAGTACATTAGTCTAGCTATTATTCAAATTGGGATGTCTATAAACATAATAGAATAAGAAACGGCGCGCGGTCACTTGTAATAACAAAAATATTCGAAAAACGTCGTGCTTCCGGATTCAATTGGGTTATGAAGCCTTAGTTTCGAAGATCGCTATCGGACGACTTGAATACCGCCGGAGGCCAGAGGTTTCGGCCGAACCGCAGGAACCTGTTCGTTCTCCGCCGCCCGTCTGTTTTCCGCACCTCACGCGTCACAGCGTGTGGCGTGACCTGTGTTGTGTGACGGCAGTGATGCAAGTCTCAGTCCGATCTCCAGCACACCGAGGTGGTCTTGGAGTGGGAGTATGCACACTCGCTCGCGTTCGCCCCGCCGCTGCCATGCGCCACGATCTTTTACATACACATAGACCGGTTGACCGGTGACACTAGACCTCCCCCACCTCTCGAAAATAGCTCAGTCTCCAGACCTGTATCATGTATGTGAGACCGTGCCCCCGCGGCCGTCGCGAACGGCCCGCTCGGTCTATCAGGACTCCAATCTGCTCCGGACGCTCCAGGCTCTCCGACACCCTTCGAACCGAGCGCGCTCCGGGCGCGCGGGCGCTCTCTGGCGTCGGAGTCGCGGGACAATGAGACGCGCGCCATTTTGTCCAGTGTCCGTCGAACGCGTCGCGCGTCGGGGTGTCGCCGTGTCGCCGCCGGGGTTGTGACGCTGCGCGTAGCGGAGTGAATCCGGTGCCGAAGCGCGGCGCGATAACACGGCGCGGGAGCTCGCGGCGCGTGAACGTGAGCGAGAGAGAGAGAGCGAGGCGACGCCGGGACTCCCTCGCCCGAGAGCCCGGGTGTAATATGTATTGCGTGTCCCCGCGGTGCGTGTCAGTGGCGACGACGACGACGACGACTTCTTCCCGCGCGGCGGGGGAGAGTTCCCGATTCCAGGATCGCGAGCCGCTGCGACGGCGGATGTAGCGTCGCGACCGGCGGCAGAGGAAAGAGAGGAGGTAAAAAAAAAGGGGGCCCGCGGGACTGCTCTTGAAGTGAGGGTGGATGGCGACGACGGCGGCGATTCCGCCGCGGGCAGCAGCGACCGTTCCCGTTGTCGCGACGACGGAGAGCGGCGTTCAGCAGGTGAGCTGTTGTTCGGAGAGGGTGGCTTAGCGCGCCTCGGCACCGATCGATAATACGCGCGCGCCCGCGCCCGCGTCCTCTCTTCCCGTTTCATCCTTCCCGTTTCCTCCGCCGCGTAGGAGGAAACGAGCGTCGCGCTCATCCCCCGTTCGCGTTTCGACGAGGGGAGCTTTCGCATGGCGAGTCCGTATGGCGAGGTACGGCCGGACGGACGGACACGTTCGCGGCCGCTCGCGACGCTCGCTCGCTCGCGCTTGTGCAAATCGAGAAAAGTGAAAGCTCACGGCTCGCGGCGGCGATCGAGGCGATCGCCGCGAAGGACCGTCCGTTTTCCTGGCCTGTCTTTCGCGCCTGCCGCATCCAGGACGACGTAGACGTGACGTTTCACTCCGCCGGCAAGGAGACAAAGAGACGGACGGTGATGCGCGGAGAGTCCAGAGGAACCGTGCGCCGATAGGCAGATGTGAAATGAATGATTAATTAAAATGTCGACGTTAACATTTAACCAACAACAGGAGAAATGGAAAAAAATAGAGAGTCATACGCGGTTAGTTGTGCGTGAGTTAACGTCGAGTAGCGTTCAATTAATAATTCTATACAAATTGCAAATCGTACACTGAAAGAAATTCTGGTTAAAAACGGACGAATCAGAAAATCTTGTAGGATCAAATATTCTGGTTATTACAATAGAACTCAATACTTGATAATAATCAGAACATTTGATCGATTCTACAAGATTTTTCTGATTCGTCCGTTTTTAACCAGAATTTTTTTTAGTGTACGTTTCTCTATTTTTGCGAGCTACTCTCGACGACGCGGTGATAAATAAATTAAACGAGCAATGTTACTCGTTAAATTTAAATATAAAATGTCAAACACGTATAAATTTTCACAGTTTCTGAATTTAATTTATCTTAAATTCTGAAACTTTCACGGATAATAGCCGGACGGCATTTTGTATAGAAACCCTACATTATCCAAGGGATTAAAGAAACCAAGTGCAATCGTCACATTCTTTGTTAGTGATGTTTCGTTAATTTTTCCGATAACGTCGCAAAATTTTAAGGAAGCTCATTATTCTCGTACGAAATCTCTATTATAAACGTGTCTACTATAAACATGTTACCTCTTTTTTTTTTAATAACAGAAATGACGCTCCTGCGACGTGGGAGTTAAAGGTCAGAGTGCATAAGCGTGACGCGGAAGTGTCTGGATCTGCCAAAACGTATTGAGTATTCTGCCAAACAACATGGTGACTTGTATCTCGCGCGAGTGTTCCGTTCGCCAGCCGTTTGTACGCTTTTACGTCGATTTGTGTGCGATGACCTTTGGTGCGCACTAGTGCGTGCAACCGATTCGCTGGAGGTACGCGGGATGCAATTAAAACTTACCGTTTGTTAAACAACGCGACGTCCTCGAGACAGCGTGTGAATAAAATTAAACCGAGAAAAATCAGTCTCTTGAGGAAGAGGAAATTGTATCGTTCGCCCTTTTCCGTGTTTGAAACAGTACAAGCTAAAATAGAAATGCCCCTCGCTTTTGCACACCTTTCCGAAAGAATTCGATTCTTATCTTGATTCGTATCTCTGGATTCAGCCGATTTCTTTTATTTCGAAGTCCCGTCTCGCTATAAAACGCAAGAAAGTACCTTCTTGGCGCAAAATGTATGTCTACAAGATCCAAGTTTTGAATGAATCATTCAAAGGAACACGCTGTACTATACATTTTAGTACACGAATCGTTAGAACATAAATGTCGTCTACTCCTCTTTTATCTTCGTATAAAATGTTACAGTTCGGTTAACAGTTCAATCTACGTCTTTCTGAATCGCGCTTCTTATAACTATTTCTCTGATTTCATCTATATCTCATTTCTTTGCGTAATGCGGAGTCGGGTTTAATACGTCGATCAACCCTTTCACTACTGTGGGGATAATTCCGTTCAGGCGATTTAAGATTTAAGTGGCGACGCGACGAATATCGAATTCTTGATTATGCGCTTTTAGTAGACGCATCCCAGATATATCTCACAATCAGCCGCAATATTTATTCCAATCAGAAAATTCCGATGGAATTGTAATAACAGTTTAATTTATGTTAATCACACAAACCAGGAAAAGATTTTATTATGCATACCGGATTGTCCTGTCCTGGCAGAAATCTTTAATCTTTCTAGGATCATACCATGTAGAGGAATATGAGGACATTTAAGCTTAAACGTAAGACAAATTGAAGAATAAAAGACGCAATTTTACTTGACTGTATAAAAAAAATTAATGTTACACTAAAGGAAATATTAAAAAATAGCGTCGTTGCATTTAATGTCAGTATAAGTTTAAAAGAATGGAATCGATAACATAAAACTTAACGATAAGATTAAATCGTTATTTATCTCTATTTCGAACATAACAAATATTGATAATTCTTGATAATCGGAAAACATGGAAATGTTTGTATTGATTTAATCGACGAAACCTGAGAATTAAAGTAATATTTCAATTGCGTCTATAATAAACATATAATTCAATATAATTCAGAGAGAGCGTTTTCGTAGCATGACAACATTCCAAAACTGATTTTAATAGAACAATTAACCACTTTCTACATTAAATCAGAAAAATGGAGTGTGAACTTTATTAGAATAAATCACTCAACTGCATTCATTAACTTCAAATGGTTACGCGAACGTTGTGACTCTAAAAACCGCTTTATTATCATTGATTTCTCTTGCACATTAGATCCTAGGCTTTATTTTGGAAATAGAGAAAAAGTTTGACTACATATGATAATGAAAAAGTTTGACTTGATACACAATGAATCTGAATACTATTAATAGCTAGGTATGTAACGACTATACATATATATTTTAGACAGTTCTTTACACAATTCTACAATTATATTGTAAATGTGTAGCGAGAAAGGAGCGGTGAGAAATACCTTGATAACGAATGTAAGCAATAACGGTTTACTATTCAGGGTTATGAGTGAATCGGTACTTTGTAGAGCAGTGATTAGCCACGGGGGGCACCGTGGATAGCGTTGCAATCGCTGGCCATTATCGGGTGGTGATTTCAATGCCAGGATACGCGGCGGCAGAAGCGTGCGTAAACTATCCTTTAAATATCCGGCACCGCGCGATTCATGTGTTGATTTACGCGATACGAGACGCCAAGGGGCGGCTTCATTCATACATGGCGACTTCGTGCGATCGATATATAAATACGTGAGACAAACACCGACGATAGGGATCTTCAAATACGCTTGACCGTATATTTTTAGAATTCAAACTCATTATTTTCTATTTGTGCAGATTCAATAGACACTTCACGGCGTAATTGAGATCCATATTTAGAGTTTTTCATTCGATCGATTTCTTTGCTTATTTTATTATTAATTAGAAAAATTTTGATATGTTTCTAATTTCTCAAAACAAAAATGTCTCAAACTTTCTTTGTTAAGTTATATTTATTCCATTTCTTGTAGAAAAATATAATCTTATTAAATAGTTATATTTAATTTTATCATTTTTCACTTAACTCTAATTTATTTTAAATTTGTTTTTTATTAATTAAATCTGAAAAAAAACATTTGAAAGAGATATAATAAATATAAATCTAATAGAAGAAAGGAAATACAATAATTACTTTTTACATGAAATACTCCCAAGTCGAGTTTTCTTTGAAAACATGAAAATACCGGTTTCTGAAATTGGCTCTACGCATAACAACGTGCAAACGTCATTCAAGCTATGCGAAACTTTTGATCAAGATCGGGTTTCACACATAAAAGGAAATGGACTGTAATTATGTAGCAAAGAGCTAAATAAGAACTTGCTTGATCGATCAAGAGCCGTGGTTACGGACTGGTATACGAGCAGTTCATTCGCGCGTATGACGCATGAGAACGGGCTTCGGTCAGCGGTTCGTTTGCGCTCGTGGCGTTACACCTATTTAACGACGTTCGAAATGGATTTTCATTTTCTCCACCCTTGTTATTTTCGTCCCTAAGGGATCGCTCTCGCGTCGTGGCGACCCTCGAGAGCAGGCTCGCTTTTGTGCGCGCAGGTCAATCCGCACACACGCGACGCTTCGCATTAGTACCTTCCCTCACAAGAGTGCCTTCCAATCGTCGTTTTCACGTCGTTATCTGCAAAAAGTAATAATGCAATAGATTGTAAGGTAGGCTGGAGGAAATGTATCTGGGGATATCTATGGAATCCATAATGAATTTAGTAACACATTTATCTTATACAGGATGTCGTCAGCGAAGTGACACAGTCTTTGTTTCACAGATTCTTCTTTGTGTAGATTTTTCTTTGTGAAAGTATTCGGGAAGAGATCATCATTTGTCACTAGTTTTTAATTTTTCACGTCAAATAATCTATCCTTTCATCATTCTTCAAATTACAGATTATGATACGATTGAAATGAAATGAAGGACATTAATTTTTCTAATTGCGTTTCTCCTGATGCGTAGTTTCTGAGGAGTAAGCATGTATCTGTACTGAATGTACCTGTTGGAAAATCCCTATTCTATTTTTCTTTTTCCCCTAATCCTAATCTTTTGAAGGAAACAAGTCTTAACAAGTCTTAACAGTGATTCTCAAAATAGTACAACGTGAAACGGAAATGAGAATCATTTTCAAGCTATCTTTCGTAAAGAAGTTTAATATAATACTTTTTTATCATTATCGTTACGTGAGCGATAAGAAGTAATACGATTAATTATTCTATAATTAATTATTAAAATATAAAATTTTAAATACGAACGCAAGACATAAACCGATTGTGAGATGTTCCCGATTTTCGTTGCTTTTTTTTTTAGAAAGTACGATATGATATAGTATAGTGTAGAGACAAGTTACGTGAGTAAACTGACATATGCGATGCCACTATTCGCTGCTATCTTTGTCAGATGGCCGCATGTGAGTTATATCTGATCGAAGTCGCAATTTACGTTTGTGCAGGGTACATAGAATTAGAAGGAGGGTGTATGTACACCCGTTTCATTAAAATTCATGTTTCTTGCAAAATTGGCAACCCTTCGGGGCTTAACCAGGCTGTTTTCTCTGTCTACAATAACGATACTCTCGCGCAGCTTCAAATTCCCTTTCATCTTAAAAATTTTATGCAACCTTATTTAATATTTTTATTTCAAGTATTCGTATATCTATGACTTGAATTATACAATTATATAAAAAATATATTTTTAATAAATTTTTATATATATATAGTAATATAGATAATATATAATTTTGATTATATATAATAATTACTTATTATAAAAAGAATAAACGAATTTTCTATATTTTCAAAGGTGATATTGAAAATGAATATTCGCGTATGCGTGTTAGAATCAACAGCGGCTTCAGGGGTTGTCAGCAGGTTCAAGTAACTTGGAACTTGGCAAGACTTCGATCCAGGTGCACAAGATTAAACGTAGGGCACGCCTACGTGTGACTCATTCTGAAAGAGTTCCTGGTTTCTTTTTTCACCTTTTATATAAGGGATGCGTGGAGAAAATATTATGTATATAATTCACCCTCCTGCTTATCACGTTATCGATTTATATCGTTTACAAAAACTTTAAAAAAATCTTTTTAATTCTAATCATAATTTGAGGAACAAATAAAGACAAATAATAATATGTTTGTGTCTGATTGTGAGACTTTATCTACTTTTAAATTTTAGAAAAATATGGTTTATCTGATAGTGACTGTGTGTACTTTTTAACTTGCATTCATAAAATTGTCTAACTTATTCCCACAGAACTCCATTGTTTCGAGAGCTATTCCAATAGGTCAAAGATAATCTAACAATAAGTATGAATAATCTATTATATACATATATATAATAGTTAAAAAAGAATCCGTATGTAAAACAAAATAAAACATACTAGAATTCAGTATGTGTAGCGGCATACCATACCTCTTACTAGATCGGCATTCCATTGAATCTGGCTGCCTCTTCCCAGTAGATATTACATCAAGCGATTTTGTTTTATCTTTTTGTTCGTGCATTCCGTGCATACATGGCAACAGGCAATCAGCGGATGCTCTTTTAGCATACCGGGTGTTAAACGAAGTAATCGAAACAAAACAAAATTTTTAATCGCCATAAATTTCATATAGAACGAGATACGCGTAAAAATAAAATTGAATTAGAGTAGTTGGGCTTTTTGTATTTAAGCATATTTAATAAAAACTATTCGATTATCAATCTATAGCGGAATGTATTCCTTTAGGCTGTGAAGAAAATTAAATCATTAATAGAAATATATAGAATTGTATTTTTTCTAAATTCAGTTTTTGTCAATCAAGATCAAAGCTAATTGTCTTGAAATTGATTAAATAATTGTTTTGTTTCTTGCATTATTGTCGCACGCGAGTCATGCAGATTGGAGTTATCAAAATGATGGAATTGAAATGTTTCGTTCCAGATCTGTCAATAATCTGATACCTAGGTGAGAATGCGCACCCCTGCTGAGACCGAGACTCTGACCCAACCCGAAATGTACAACCTGGAAACCGAGGAAACGGGGACGTCCGCGGACGTGAGCGGAGTGGTCTTATCGTCTCCCCATCCAGAGGCACATATATTTACTAACAGGTAATTCCATTCTTCTATTATTAATTCTTGATAAGATTTCAATGCACACGACAATTTAGCAGCGGGATCGAAAGGTCAAATCAAACAAAAGACAAGAACGAGTAAAAAGATAGAAGAGAGAATGAATGTGAGAGAGAGAGAGAAATAAAAAGCGAGATAAGAAGTAAAGTAGCTCTTTTCCATACAACACTTCATTCGCAGTTGAGAACATTTCTCTCGTAAAAGGAAAAAAAATTTTCATAATGCAGTTCTATGCAATCGTATTTCTGAAAATTTGCATTAAATTTATTATGAAGTATTATATTTTATTAATAAATAGTTACACAATGACGACGTTTTAGTATGTTATAAAAAGTTCAAATTTTAATTTTAATTATTCGGTATTTATAGTTATTGTATTTTTATGTCAGATGTAAAATTGCTTCTCCGTTTCTCTCTTTCCTTGTTTTCTCTTTTTTTTATTAATTACTTAAATGAAATTCTTTAACAGCTAATAAAATATTTCAATATGTATTAATAACACCTTATATCGATGCATATCGATCGAACATTGATAAATGTTGATCGCATTTCCGTGTTTTTGTATTATGCAGGCACGTTTCTTTTTATTAAAAAGAAATTAATTACAATAAATGGTGTTGCAATCGAACACGATATTGCCTCAAAGTTTACCATTTATAGATCGCAGATCACAGGTTACTTGAATATAAATCTGACTTATGCAAAGGCTGAAAAAAGCCGATAGATATCTCGCATTATACATTTGTGAATTCAAAATATCGCGGGTCGCATAATCTCTCGCTCGCGCATTGCGTCGCAAACGAGCGAGCGCTGTCAATAGCGGCGATATTGGAACGACTGATAACAGGCAGAAAGAGACAAACAGGAGAGGGAGAGGGGGGGGGTAGAGCGAGAGAGAGAGAGAGAGAGAGAAGAAGGAGAAAGAGAGAGGGAACAGAGGAAGAGAGAGGAAGAAACAGAGAGGTGACAAAGGTAGCTTTCTTGGCTTCTCTCCATAGTCTCCGCTGGTCTACCCGCTCGCCAGTGCTCGCCAGTAAGTAGGATACATTTCGTGCGTGCGTGCGTCGTGCGTGCGTGCGTGTCGCTCGGGAAACGGAGCTCGCGGCGGTCGGTAGCGCGACGTTAACGACGACACCTAGTCTCTCTCGTCGGCCGGGTTGTAGCCAGTGCTCCCGACTCCATATGCTGTGCGCGACGCGATGGTCCTCGCGCGGTTCTTCCTCAAGAAGCCAGCGACGCAGAACGACGACGTTGCCGCCGGCGACGCGGCCGCGGTCGCCGTCACGGTAGTGCCCGGCGATGTGGCCAGCGCCACGACCAAGAGGTGAGACTGGCCCCACGGATCTCGCCCGGAGAGAGAGAGAGAGAGTCTCTCTTGTAAACCTCGCGCTCGCGATAGCGAATCCCGCGGATCCTTCGCCCGGGTTCGCGAACGGCGCGCACGATAGGCGGCACCGTCGACAGCTCGCCCGACGCGGAGTTATTCCGTTATCGGCCGTCGGAGACAGAGTCTAGAGATTCCACGCCGACGCACCGTCGCTTGTAATTCCACGCGCGAACCGTGTCCGCGTCCTGCGACAGAAGACAGTGCTAAAAATGCTAAACGCCGACGGCGCGTCTAGAGAGATAACAGTAGAGCCTTCCCGTGTCCGCGCTCCTCGAGGCACATCGATCGCCTTGACGTCATAAATCGGATTCGCGCGTCACCTGTCTCGCATAAATCTTGCGAAAATGGGAGAGAGCATCCTGGGAGTAGCGACGCGGGGTCTCTTCGCACGTCCTGGCGTGACTCCGCTTTCTCTCCAGTCCAGTTTTAAACTGGAGCTGCTGCGTTGTTACCTGCGTGAAAGAGGCGTGGGCATTCGCGAAAGGAGGATCTCTCGAGTCTTTTGAGAACATGCGCGTACAATATTCTAGCGTTGCAATGCGGGACGATAAGTGTTCGGGTGAGGTTCGTTTTGCTTTGACAAAAATCGGGATTTAATGCCGCGTTAATTTCTGTAACGTCTTGTTTCTCGTGCTAATTAGGCTGTAGAGATATGAACGTCGCTTGCACAAACAGTCGACGTTACGTATGTACATGAAGTGCGTTAAAAATACAAATCTTGCCTCTCGTATCGTCGTGCCAATGGTGAAATCGCAATTTTTTTGCGAAACAGTAAATGACGTAGAAAAGTGTTGTTTCTCCATCTTTTTAGAAACCGAGTTTTAACGCTATTGATGGGTTTCAGATATAATTGCGTTTGTTTTTCAAACAAAATGCATCCTCATATAGATGCATTGTTATAAATTATTAAAGTTAATATGTATTTCTCAACTATACCTATAGATACACACTGAGAAAAAATATAGTTACTTTTGGCCTCAACCACAGTTTTATAATATTAACAATAAATATAATTAACTTAATTACATTGCATCATTATGTTAACCATAATTATCGTTAGAAATATTACAAAATTGTGGTTGAGGCCAAAAGTAATTATATTTTTCTCTCAGTATATAATAAAAATCCCTTTTGGAGGTATCAACAGAACGCTACAGTTGCAAAACAAAACGATTTATAGAGATGCATGCAATTAAGAATAATTATAAAGATGTGTGTAATTAAGAATAATTAAAGGAACGAATACATAGCTTTAATTTTCATGACTTTATCGTACGACGTGTTTAATCTACGATCACTTACCATATTAGACGCGGAATAATAACAATAATAACGTTCTCACCAATTAACTCGGTAAATAACCGGCAATAAAATGCAGGGTAAAATTGAATAAAAAGCAAGAGATAAATATGCCATATAACTAATGCAACGTAATATAACTAATGATAAAAAATGTAAAGAATCCACCGGTCTGGCGTATTTGTTTATACGGCGACCAGCACGGCCCTCATTGAGTGACGCCAGCAGACAGCTGATACGAAGGCCACGGTGAACGTGCATGCACGTACTCTCGACTCGCTCGTTATGCGGCGTGTCGGCTCTTGCCGTGTACATTTACGCTCGGCTTCTTACGTATTCGCGAGAGGAGGACGATAAGAGAAGGCTGTCCCGAAGACAATCGTTTTATCTCAAGCCGCCGACGATCGCCGCGATCCTCTGTCAAGGGCACTGCCATACGTGTTTCCAAGGCCACTCTCACTCCCCAAGCTCACTTTTGGCGCGAACTCACGTTAAAAATGGAATATATTAGCGTGATCAATTTTACCCTGCATTTTATTGCTGCTTATTTATTGAGTTAATTGCTGAGAATGTTATTATTAATATTATTATTCCACGTCTAATATGGTAAGTGATCGTAGATTAAACACGTCGTACGATAAAGTTATGAAAATTAAAGCTATGTAGTCGTTCCTTTACGATTTGCCTTTCATCGATCAGAAATGAAAATTTAAAAAATTGGACTTTATTACCGTTCAAAAATACATTAACTTAGACGATTTATTTTTTTAATCAAGGAATAGAAATTTGTTTCAGAGTCAAACCTGCATTAAAAAATGTATATCTTATCCGAAACGTTTTAATAGATATAATCTTTTTAGAAGAAAATTTTTTTTCTTTTAATTTCATACCTTTAAATTTTGTTTCCATTTTAGTTTGTTATTATAGTTTGTTATATTTGCACGAAGAAGTTACGACTGAAAGATCTCAAAATTATTGATTATCAGACTTTTAGCCGGAGCAATATTAACGTGTCTAATGAATGCGACTAACATTCCACGATATATGTAGTGATAATATGTATAACAAGCGACACTGTCATCGTTTGAGCACGCAACATGATAACGTCGGCGTGAAATACAGTCGGCCTATATATCGGCACTGTTTTGATATTTTTCACGACACGATCGGCACCTCGTTCCATTTCTAATACAGACGGCGCAACGCTATCACTTACAAATTAAAATTTTCTTAGGCTCTCAATAATAGAATATAAAATTTTAACAAAATAAAGACCAGAAGGTTATTAGTGTGTAAGAGTTACGAGTGCATATATCGTACTTTAATTAGACAAACATAATATACATAAAGATAAAATATACATAAATTACAAAACCGGATGTTTTGACTCCACTTTAAGCTATCTTCAGTAATCAAATAATTTAAAAAAATTAAAAACCTCTGACAAACGAGAACGAGCATCTCCTGACTTCTAATTCTACTTACATATAAATTTAGGTAAAATTACCGCGCACTTTGACTGTTTTCCCGCGTGCTGGTATCGGTTATCAATAAAATCAACAACTGATAACTAGTTTAAACATAACATTCCGGCTTGTTTATGCAATTCCTTTCTCACGCGCACGAAATTCCCGCTTTTCTTTTTAGATATCGTTCCATGCGTAGAAATTATTGCGAAATCTGAGTGAAATTTTGAGAAGTTAGCTTTATACTGTAAAAAAGAAAGCGATAATGCGAAAAATCTCCCTTTTTTCTCTTTCTCTTTTTTTTAATTTTAGATTACTCCTAAATAATCCATATATCTTTTAGATAAAATTTTACTTAAATTCTCGTTTAAAAGAATATAGTTTTAAAGAAATCTGAAGAAAAAATTAAAAATTTGTTTTTCTCAGATTGCTTTGATTAAGTACAATAAGTAAAGTTCCGTTATCTGATAATTTTCATTTTAAATCAATCGTAACGTTTTTCATCATATCGAAATAATTCAAGACTGATATTTACTAGATACTTACTTTTTATCATTTCATTGATATTTTAATATAATGGAAAAAAAAGAATATTAAAGAAATGAGGATTCAAAATGACGAACATTCAAATACATGTTTATCGTATACATTGCCGCAAATAACATTGTTCAATCTGAAACGGATAAAGATACATATGTACTTTACATAAATAAATATATCTACAACACACAAATGTTGTATCATATGGGCAAAGGTTGAAGCAAATGTTATTACTAGAAGATTATTTAAAACTTTATTGTTTCGTGTTATCTATTTGATAAATATTTGAAAAAAAGGATTCTTCAATAGGAAGCTTTATCTATAATTTGATGGAACATTATATGCATTTTAATATTAATCGATTACTTAATATAATGCTTAAAATAAAGTAAATTGTACGGAAATATGTATTTATATAATAATGCTATTTTTATCGCGTATTTTTTATCACAATTTTATATTGCGACAAAAGTGTGACACTCGGATACGTTCGGGTAATTCAGGGAAGTGATCAATCATAGTATTTACGTAGATTTTTTTTGTCAAAGATATACTAACACATATTCTAATAAATTTGATTTTCTTCGAATTGAAAGAATCTGTATGTACGTGAGACGCTAAAGAACTTAGTAGAGCATGACTAGCACTATCCGTCGAGAATTAAATTTAGAAACATATATCTGTATATGTGTAAAGCAGTCGCGACATAAAGAGTGCGATCGATATCCGCGTTGCATGCTACATTGTTGCATTCTGTTCTAAAGATTTTTGCTGCGTTCTCATAACGAATAAAACGCCCGATAACGTGATACATGTTATCAGAACTCGTAATATTAATCTCCACAATGCGCATGAAAAGTTGCATCGTATCAATCGAAATTACAGTGGGCGTGACATTTCGTGTCTGCGCGATGCGATGCGATATCAGTGGTACACAGGATGTACACAATGTGCAATAATTTCAATCTCATTAAATTTTTTAATGAATTTATTAGTTTATTTTCTCGTAGGAGTAGTTTTTGAGAAAAATTCTTTTTTTTTTAAATTATTATTTATTTATTTATTATTTTTACTGCGACATTTGAATATATTTTTTTATATTATGCGTCTAGCTAATTAAATTCTAGAAAAGTAAGATTTAATCGAATTTAAATGAAAGCAGCTGCTATTAATAAGAATAGATAAAAGACAGACAAAATCTATTACATTTCTTTGAACCTAACAAAACTTAAAAATTTATTTTTGTAATGCTTTTATTTTCAACTATAGGATTCCGTAATAAAGAATTTTTTAGTATTAATATTTCAATATCAAAACAGTGTAATCGATAAAAGAATCTGTTATTAAAAATATCATTAGTTGAACATTTTTTGTTCTTTCTGTAAGAATATAGATATTGATATCCAATTCGGAATAATGGAAGCTTTCTTATATTTGTCAGATAGGCCTGTATTCCGAGAGAGAGAGAGAGAGGGGGGGGGGGGGAAACGTAGATAAATATGTCCATCATTTAGCGTAAAAAGTCATTGACACAAACGCAAACCTTTTGCCACGTGTAGCCTTGAAAAGACGTCTGCGAGGCATTGCGATTGTTATCGTACAATATCACCTTTTGACAATCCTCGAAGCAGAAAGAAGAAGCAAATAAAGTGAATTTTCGGAAAAAGAGGGACGACACCAAATTAATACAAAAAGAAATAAAATCATAAATATATTTAATACGTTATTGCAGATATCTTAATTGATGGATGTTAAAATTATAAAATTAATATCAAGATGGTATCAAGTCTCTCACTTTGTGACCATTGTGTGTGTTTAAAAATAGATGACTACTACGAGTCTACTTTTTTTACTTGTTATCGCTAAGTTGTAGCTGGTCAACTGATAATTGACACAAAAAAAATTCAGGAATTCCAATAATGATTCGACAATTTCAATGTTATCAACACGTCGCTATTGTTAAAAATAGAGAGTAGAATAACATACGAATAATAGATGCAAGTTCTTCTCTACTTAAAAATGCTCTTTATCTAAGACAATGCTATAGTTAAAATGTTCTATAACTTATTGCTATAATTACACAAATATTAATGCTTATATCTTGCATTGACAGTTCAGAAAATTTAATGGCTTTAATTAAATACAGATTTTATATCAAACAATATTAAATGCATCAATGGCAGATTGTTTGGCATTTTGAGATTTGCCTAATTTGAGTGCAGCTCAATTTAAAATTCCTCAGATCCTGGTTTGCATGTAATCGAAAATCCATCACTTATTGACGGATAAGACTATTCGGCGATTGATATCGTCGACGTGACGTGTGATATGTACGCCGTTTCTTATCGTTCATCGGACCGCATAAAGATAAAATTATGTACAATTTTCGATTTCTCTTTTTGCAGATGATTCTCAATGCAACTTACATCACATTAAATCTCTCTTTCTCTTCGGTCGATTACTTTTTTATTTGCGATGGGAAGGCTTTTCTGCTACATTACACTGTATGATTTAAAAATTATTCCACAAAAACAAAAGATCTGAGAAAAAGATCTGCGATGAAAAAAAAAAAGAAAAAGAATATATTTACATATTCTTTTTACTATAATTATATAATTTTCTCTTTTCTATTAAAAATTTGTACACTAATGTGTACGAATTTGTGTACACACATTAGTGTACAAATTTTTAATAGAAAAGAGAAAATATATTTTGATAAAACGTGTGAATAATACATAATTTTATATGAAACAAAGTACAACATGTAACAAAGATAAAGTGCGTTGTTACGAATACTGTATTTACAGTAATGCTATTCACCTCTGAATATTCAAAGAGTGCGTACCGAAGGAAGAAAGCATATATGTAATTAATTTCGTAGTTAACGTATATTGTTTTCATGTTGAATCGTGAGCTTTATTACTTGTTTGCGAACGCACGTGCCCTTATGCATAATACATTGGAATTTTATTATCGATTAATTTGAATCTTTTGCCTCGGATACTTATACCTTTATTTCGGACTTTATTATCATAATGTATCTGTGATAAATGTGCATTGCGATAGCGCACATACACAAATAGTTGCGTCAGAAAATTTGTAATCTATATAAAATTTCAGCATGCTGTGCATCCAAGAGGAGTTGGCTCAGCTGAGTGAAATCGCGGGAAGTCCCGAACGGTTAATCACCGAGTTGCGTGAGGTTCAATTGCCGAACAGTAATCACCTCAATTCCGCGAGTAACTGCAGCGACGCCGCGACAAAATGCGCTCCCGGATCGGAGAGCATCGATTCTCAACGATCGAGTTGGGTCGAGGGCATCCTGGGATGCATGCGTCCCGTTTGGACTATGTTATCGAAGGCTGCTATCAATGAAAAAATCAAGGGACTTTCAAGTAAGTTATGTAAGTTTCGACGTGGCTTTCTTCTCCCCTATTATTTCTTTTCCTTTTTTAAATTAAGTTGCAGTATGTCAGAAAGCTTACGTATTTTGTATAAAGCTTAATATTTTACACACATGCAATAGAAATTAATAACAAAATATAATCATCGTTCTTTACGAAACCGTTCGGAACAACAATCTGTAATCTGCAAGATCAGTTTTAGATACAATCATATTTTAATGTATTTAAAATATCATATTTTAATGTATTTAAAATATGATCTATATGTTATCTATATGAGCGTAATCGCTTGCTAAATATCTAAAATAATTGTTTTGAAAAAATTTTTATAAATTATATTTAGTGTAGCTGTTTATACTACAAACTCCCTTTTTAGCTGACGATTGGGAGATACCCTTCGAAGCAATTAGCGAGCTGCAATGGCTTGGCTCTGGAGCTCAAGGTGCGGTATTTAGTGGAAAATTAAGTAAGGAAATAGTAGCTGTAAAAAAGGTGAAGGAACCGAAAGAGACTGACATACGCCATTTGCGGAAACTCAATCATCCGAATATTGTGCACTTTAAGTAAGGCCCATTATCTTTTCTATAAGATATAAATCGCATTATAAAACGCTTATTGTCAAACGCTCGTCTAATGTTTACAGAGGAGTGTGTACAAAGCCTCCTTGCTATTGCATAATAATGGAGTTTTGTCCACACGGACCATTATATGACCTTCTAAGAGCTGGAGAACCGGTTCCTCCTGCTAGATTGGTGTCATGGTCAAAACAGATTGCTGCGGGGATGGCGTATCTTCATGCTCATAAAATTATACACAGAGATCTCAAAAGTCCAAAGTAAGTAAACAATGAAATGGATAAAATCAAAATCTCATCAAAATAATAATTATCAACATTTTCGCTAAGGAAAAAATTGATTTTAATTTTTTATTTCAATTCGATTGATTCATAAATTGAAATTAACTGAACAATTCATGAATGGAACATAATTGGATGGATTTGTATATGAGATAAGCTGTAGAACGTAAAATTTAATTGAAATAAATTAGCGACGAAGATAATTATTTGTAAATGAAATACATCCAAAATCCACAATGATTGCAAAATAACGAGAAAATTATTGTATTTGTAGTGTACTAATAGGACAAGGAGAGGTAGTAAAGATTAGTGATTTCGGCACGAGTAGACAATGGAATGAGATTAGCACGAAAATGACTTTCGCTGGTACGGTGGCATGGATGGCACCGGAGGTAATCAGAAACGAGCCGTGCTCGGAAAAGGTAGACATATGGTCGTACGGTGTCGTATTATGGGAATTACTGAGTGGCGAGATACCTTACAAGGACGTGGATTCCTCCGCTGTTATGTGGGGAGTGGGCAGCAATTCTCTTCATTTACCAATTCCTACCAGTTGCCCGGAAGGATATGGGCTACTGGTTAAGCAGTGTTGGTCAGCCAAACCACGTAACAGGCCTTCCTTCAAACTCATTGAGATGCACCTCGCTATCGCAGCTGTTGATGTACTCTCCACGGAACCCGAGGATTACTTTAAGGCTCAGGTAAGATTTATTTGGTATAGTGCAAATTTTTAAAAATTTCAACTCAATTACTTGAATAGATGACAATTTAATAATCCAAAGTGTCTGTTAAAATAGTGATTCCCAACTTGTGGTCCGCGGACCACTTGTGATCCGCGACATATTATCAGGTAGTCCGTGGCGCATTATCAGATCCGCGGTTATGTTATCAATTTAGTGCTTTAATTTTTCTCTAATTTTTCTTATGTTTTTAATAATTTTATATTTTCAATAATTGTATATATTTGAATTGTATTCATTAATATAGAATATTTAGATAATGCATGTGCTTAAAACATCTGAGAAACGTCTTAAAGCATCTAAAAGATATCTGAAGAAAATAACATTCTTTGGGTACAGAAATGCCAGAGCTGATTCACTCTAAGGTTGGGAAACTTTATTCGAATTTATACCAGCGTCGTTCTATCTTTGTTACTTAACTAAAAATTGAATAATAACAGAACGATGCTACTGTGTAATATGTAACTAAAGAAGAGGATGTATAAGATAAATTTTTTATTGCATTTTTTGAATAGCATTTTGCATTTTTACCTTCCCCCTCCCCCATGTAGGCTAACGGTCCGCAACCTAAATTCAAGTTTGAAGAGTGATCCTTGGATGTGGTTGGGCATCACTATAAAGTATCTGTTAAATCTTATTTTATATTACTCATAATACATTGAAAATTCTTATTTGTTTTCTGGTCGTTACATACAATAAAATCTAGTAACAATCTGTTAAATTTTTAATATAACAAAGATAACTTTAACGAGTGACTAACAAAATAAATAATGAATATAACGAATATGCTCTTTGTGCAATTCTAATCAGTAGAGAGGTAATAATAAAATTTTCCTTGTTACAGCAATCTTGGAAGAAGGAAATACAGGAACACATGCAGCATATGCCACTATTTACTAATACCGATCCACGTTTCGAGGCTGAGCTAATCCGACGAAGGAAGGATGAATTACGACACGCTCAGGATGTCAGAGAACACTATGAGCGCAAACTCGAACGCACTAACAATCTATACTTGGAACTAAATGCTATTCTACTGCAATTAGAATTACGCGAGCGAGATGTGATAAAGTAAGAAAAATATATATAATTAAAGATAGAGCCAAAGATGTATTTTATGCATGTAACGCATATGCATGTTGTAATATATTATGCTGTATATATGTTGTATAAGAGAGATGTGTGTACTACATCATATTCTGTATTTTTTTAAATACAGACGACGCAGTTTCGCTTTGCATAATCGCTTTGCGCTTATGGGGGGACAAATTGCACAAGACTGCAGCCGAACTCGCACATTTGGAAATAAATGTCTGGTTTGTCTCAGGAGAGAACAGCAATCAACGGGATACAAGCAGTACAAGAAACGTCTTGTCCGTCCTTTGTTGAAGGCCCAGGAGAGGCTGTACCGCAGACGAAATGGCACAGTACAGTTCTCTTCCTCGACGCCAACTACCCCTCCATCACCCACGGATTCTCCACAGAGCCCCGTCAAAGCCACCATGTACACGCAGTTGAACGAATCCAATCAGCCGGAAACTGTTTTAGCACCAAGCAATAGCATCAAACAGCGTAAATACAGGCATCGTAGAGTCGGTTCAGGTTGTGGTCTAAGTTCCAGTCCTAGATCGAGTCCTCATCGTGAAAGAAAGGTAAATATCTAGAATAAATAATTAAAGAGAAAATATTTAAGATATAAAAGATTTTGATTATCTCTTGTCAATTCTTTCAATATCTTATGCTCCTGATTAATTTCTTGAATTGAAATATTTTTGGAAATATATATCCTCTTTATAAAAATATTGAGATTCATAATGGGTTAATTTATATTAATTTATTATTATTATTATTTATATTTATATACTCAATTTTTTAATATTATTATTTATATTTATACTCAAATAAATTTAGAATTTTTAAAATTCTTAATATATGTTATACATGATATGGTTTCTAATTGTAGAGTATAGAGGTACCTGGAAGATTCGTTGATAGTCACACTCAAACGGACGTCATGGACATCAGTGAAACGGATCACATTCCGACAGCGAATATAACACTTTCTTTACCGGAGAAATCCTCTTTCTCCGAACTCATCAGAAGACATTCATTGAATAAGCAAACGACAGAATGCTTGAACGGGAATCCAATTTTGCCGGAAACGCATTATCCAATGCAAACTAGTTCATGCTCCAGTCCCGAACACTTAAATGAAAATAACGCCAATGGAAACGAACGTTTGAAGGATTGTAGCGATGACGACAATCTCGAGACTCTCGGTAGAAAAGTCAGCGAAATTATTAATGCAAATCGTCTTATCATTGACAATGGAAATGGCGATGATGTCATAATCTCTCACAGGTATTGCATAATAATATCTGAAAAATGTGGCTTATTTTTGTCGTGTAATTCAGTATTTATTAAATTAATCAAACATTCTAGTAGAAATAAAGAAGATTCGGGCAGATTATCTGGGCACTATGTGGAACAATCTGATATTAAATTACGAGCTTCTTCGGACAATACAGATGATAATGAAGATGATGCTTGTGAAGAAAGCTGGTCAGATGAAGAAGGAGAGGATCCAAGCTATACTTATGATTACATTATAAAACGAAAAAGGTATTTTTTAATCAATAGAATACAGTATTTTTATAAGTGTTTTACATTCCACAGCACCATTAAAAGATTCAATCAATAGTGAACTAATTGTTACTTTCAAAAAATTTTTCAAAAATACATTTTAAACTTGAAAAAAATTAATTTAAATACAAATTTATCAATTTTTTTTAACTCTTTAGAAGATAAATTAGATCATTATTGCAAAATTTTGTGATATAAATATTTCTTTGCAAAAAACTTTTGACAGATTTGTTCATTTTACGAACATTTTAACAACTATTTAAATTTTTGCTTTTAACAATAAATAATTGAATTGTATTGAAAATATATATTCTCTCGAATATTATACAGTATCGCAAGGAGGCCGATCGGTCCTGGATGCAGATTACGAAGGTCTAAACTAACAACATCTGGAAGAATTCAGAGGGCATTAGCCTCAGATGAGGAAAATACTTCTGAATATTCGCATCCTCCGTCCAGTCAGACTTCCACCTTAGAAAGTAATCCAGATGTTCAAAGAGTTCTTCGTAATATACATCATTCCCAAAAAGTAAGTAAATCGAATAATATATTTTACACAAATAAATTCTAATAAATAGTTACGATTACATATTTTAGAAAATAATTGAGTAGAAAGAAAATATAAATTGATTTATTACATTATCGTGCATTGTTAATAAACAAATAGCCACATGCGAAAAATTATATTTTACAGAAAATAAAATATATTTTACATATAAATGTTACTATACATGATAGTGAGAGAATTGTACATTTACACAAATCAATATATTGCAGTATTTAGGAGGAAATATAAATAAGTATGTTAAGCAATTTTGAAGTTAGTGTTTCATAATAATTTTCTAATTTCTTTAGTTTTTCGCGGGTGGTAAAAAAATTTTATAAACATATTTCTTAAAAGATTATAAAATTAAAAAGTGTGAACATTTAATTTAAACTTAGAGAAAGGAAATAGACGACGTTTCTGACACATCAAGTCAATCGGAAACGGACGAAGTCAGTGAAGTTACTATTGCATCTCAACCGGCGAATGGATCTATGAAGATGGAGAGCCGAATATAGATTAGTTGTTAGTGTAATTTTTATATCTGATTTATGATCGGTTTATAAGTTAGATTTACTGCCTGAATGAAATTCAGTAATCACATCATTCTTCATTCTGTAACTTATGTTGAATATTGTAGATATTTGTCTCTATTCATATATGTATACATACATATTCATAACGACATATATACATATATATTTGCATCCACATACATTTCCATATAAACATGTATACATACACACTATATTAAAAAGTATGTAATATTATTTAGAAAACAAATAATTCACGGTAAGCAAATAATTCGAGAACTTTATATCCTGATTGATTATTAAAGCCAAACTTTCGAAAGCATTCTTAATCATTGTTTAATCAGTCGCATACATAAATTGCTAAAGAAGTCAGATTATATTGCTCAAGTTTATTTGAGTTATTACGCAACATTTTTTATAGCATATACAATATGAAAACGTGAGTATAGAGTGTATAGCATAATTCTCGTTCAACAAATCTAGATACTGCTTCGAAGGATATTATTTGCAGATGCAGTGATTACATTAATATTATCCGGAATCGGATACGTACATCGGGCGTTTTTAAGCTTAACACTCATTTATTTCGCTGTAGTAATCTATCGTCTTTAGTAAATGTTAAGCTATATAATGCTCGGTGTACTTTACACACAGATAAGAATTATGTATTTATTTTCTCCATGGCATCTAATATTTCGCATTTACAGTTCTTTCCGAATACACATATGTACTAAGTCACAAACTTAATTTCAAACTGTGCATACCCATTGCCATAGAAATAAATTTTCATTGAAAAACATGCAGGCAGTCAAAACTCTTGAAATTCACGTATTTCTCTACTTATATATGTTTATGTTTGACGAACTGGAAAGGTAGCTGTAAATAGTGAGATGCCTTCATAGTTATGAAAGCATCTAGCTAATGATATTATGTACATGCACAGTTTAAATGCATTGTCTTAAAAAATTAAAAAAAAAAAGAATAAATCTCTCGATACAAAATAGGGATGTACAACGTAACGATAATGAATTTTATTATGACATAAGTGCCTATGGCAATTTGCATGCATCGACCGCGTCGAAGTGTCTAGTGAAAGTTAGAAAATTGATAATAATACGCAATTTAGTCTTTGAAGCATGTATTGAAAGATATTGTTGTACCTGTACGATCTTTTATATTTGCAATATATTATGGATACGAAGATGTTAGGTGAAAATCGAAAAGTAAGAGGGAAAATACAAAAATGCGAAACTCCCTTCCTCGGAAGCTACTATATTTACAATAGGAGAGTACATTGTACTATCGTATGTATATTTTCCGAGACATACGCTCATACGTAAGAAACTTAATTCCTCTTTTTTTTTTTACTTCACAGCCAACAAGAGTCAGGGAGCGTAGGTCTATAGTGACTATGTACTTATTGATTTCAGTCTAAGCATTTAATATTATAGTTTAAGAAATGAGTTGTATTGCGCGAAATAGTCAAACGCGGTGCTGGTTTACGCGAGTTTCAAAACGAGAAGCTCAACAATAGCACTGGACTGCACGCGAACCTCATACTCATTCCGCGAATTACCGGTACTAATAATTATTGTAGGTATTCTATCTCTCTGTTTCACACGCATGTCTACGAACTATTTCGTTTACTCGATTACAGGAAAAAAAACGATGTTTTGCATCCATCTATTGTACCTGCTTTGAAACTCAAATTGCCTTAATGACAATTATATACATCTGTATCTGTAAATATAGACAATACAACGGGAACTTAGCGAATAAGCGTAAAAGATAAGATAGAATAACGATTTTGATGTGCTCATCTGAACGAAATAATTTACGAGGCATATTATAAATAGAGAGAGATGTACTTTGTAGTAATCATACGTATTGTATCCATCATACTTATGCGAGTAGTTGCATAAATTGTTCCTTTTTGTGCAGTGGCAGCTAAAAAAATTGACTAGTTCTATTATTATATAATAATAGAAGCAGTACACAAAATTTGTGTTATACATAAAATAAAGTTGATTTACACAACACTTTTATATTTCATTCTTTGTACAAATCCAAACAGTACATTGCGCCGTATGTAGAGATTATGTGAGCAGCTAAAACATAGCCAGAGCAAGATTCGAAAGAGTATTTTAAAAATTGTTTCCAAATAATTTTTTCAATGATATTATATAATTGCTTTTTTTTTAAAGCGATCGTTAAATTTAATCGCGGTTGTAACACCGGACAATTATTTAAGAGTTATTTATTAATTTTGCAAAGAGCGATTCATAAATACATCACCCAAATAGACTTATAAACAAAAAATTCAACAATTAAAAATCAGAATTGTTTCATTTTTTTTTATTTGATTGCAAAAGCTGTATTATGGCTTGACTGTCATATCACATATATTTAATATCTACACACCTAATCTAACATTTTACATTAGAAGCTTTTATAATCATCTCATTTATGTGAATAAAATTTGGTAGTTAAATTTTTCGTGCATGCGTAGCACTTCTTGGAATTTCCTTATTTACATGTCAGTATAGTAGAATTCGATTAGAAGTTTTTGAGATCGTAATTAATTAAAAATAATTTGCATGTGTATACACTGTGTATATCATTGCTTTACATATGTTAAGTCACAAGATAAAGCATGCATAATTGTTAAAAATAAAATTTGTACAAATATATGTAAAACATACGTATTTCTCTTCTTTTTACAAAAATGGACATTAAAACTTAGAAGTCTGTTTGTACATGTTAATTTTCTATTAAGACAGATAAGACGAATACAAAGTATTATTTACTAAAAATTTTGTAAAAATTAACTTTGTTACTCCCTTTAATCATTATCAATTATGAATGTATTAAATGAGTGTGAGATTCTTAAATAATTGGAATTAGTTACTCATTGTTATTACTAAAAAGTTATTTCACAAGTCTTTCTCTTTGATATATAATCTATTGAGGTAATGTGTTCTATCTATACACACGAATTGTTTCCAGCTCATCTTTACAAGATGAGAACAGATAAATGAACAATTACTAATTTGAAATAAATAAAATTATAATTATAACAGTCACAAATTACAACGCAATCTCCGTTACAGTTAGAAATTCTACCAATAGAATGAACTACTTAGAAACTCGGTGGTAGATTTATATAGAGATGAAGCGCTTTGTTTTAAACCAGTAAATAGAGACACAACTCCCTCCTTATCATCTTCTTCTTCTTCCTCAGGTAAGTAATCAGGTAATCCTTCGCTGTCGGTATCGCCTTCTTGTATCTAAAAAAAGGTTCATTATATTCATTTCAATGTGAAACATCATGTCTAACTTTACAGACAAAAATTATATTAAAATATAAAACACACATCTGTCATATAACAATAATTTATAAATCAATTTAGAAAAAGTAATATAATAATTTTTACCAGCTTCACGAGAAACTCTTGATTAAATTTGTTTCTCGTAACTAATCTCGCTTCCAAGTTTTCTGTCTCTTTGTCAATCGCCTCCGCAATCTGTTTTGCGGTGACATAATTCAAAGTGCGCATAGTTACACGCTGATGCTCCACGTCGACAACAAGCGAAACCAGACCTTCGATTCTTATTAATATCCCTTCCAGCTCGGCGCGAGTTTCCTAATTATTTCCAATGTACAATTATTTCTATTATTTTCTCACACGTGATATTAACGCGAACTGGAATAAACAATGAATACTTACTGGCAATAAACCTTGAACGTGTAAAACTATCACGTGTGTCTTCAACTTTTTGGGCTCTATAACTCGCCGGCAACGACTGCGCAAGTTATATATAGGCGGTTTCATACGCTCTATGTCATCCTTGATGTGCTGTGCCCGACTGGCTATCTTCGGCTCGTTCAAGCTGTATTTGTTGATGATCGCATCCAAGGATTCGCGTACCCCAAAGGTGGACGTTATATGTATATAATTGTCTACGTTCTTAACAAATATCTCCAAAATATCCAGAGCTAAGGTAACCACATCTATATCAGGTACTTCTAGAACGTAAGCTATGTACGATAAGACCGTCTTGTCCTGAAACAAAGCGAGCGCATAGCCAACAATAATATATAATATTCAATTTTTTCAATTTATTAAGAATTTGTCAGCAGGTTCTAACACAACATTGCGACTAATTGGCACGAATTCTATAAACTTCTGTTAACAGACGACCAATCTGATAATTCTGCTCAGTTTCTGCAGTCAATTTTGTTAACTGTTTCTGTTCAATTCTCGCTAGCATTCTACTGACAAAATTTATAGCAAGATCTTTAGCAGCTTTGACTCCAATAAATTTTAATTAAATAACACTGCATCAGTATCATAATTTCCCATTCAACAATATAAATATAAAACATTTAATATATCAGTTACATTATTGAATAGAAAATTATAATATTGATACAGTGTTACTGTTAGTTGATGTTTACTGGATATGTGGATGGAACGTAGCTCGCATATCACGAATCGAAGCCTAGTAAACACCAACATTACATATTATAATTCTTATTCGACAATATAAACGTAATATAGCACAACTGGACATAACAGTTACATTATTGAGTAGAAAACTATAACATTGATACAATGTTACTGTTAATTGACTGTTTTCTAGGAGAAAGCTCTCTTTCTCACCTTCAGAATCGTGTCGTGGTTCGCAAAGTCGTCCGCGAGCTTCCTGTACGTCTGGAGGGTCTCCTGCAGCTCCCGCGGATCCACATCGAGGTCCACGTCCACGGAGTCCTCGCCGTCCATCGTCGGCAGATCGTTACGTTGGCATCCAACGTTGAGATTCGTGTCCGCGCGCGGCCAGATGCGCCACGACGACTCGCTCCGCGACGAGTACGCGAGAGCACCATCAGACCCTGGCGCGTGTCCGCGTCCCCATCGCTCGCGGGGAAAAGCGGCCGCAGGCGAATCCACCACTTTCTCCCGACGCGGCCCGCGGATTTAATTACGCCGCAGCGGCGTCAACCTCGAGGGCTCTACCACGCTCTTCTAACCTTAATCCCACGCGGAGCCGCCGACGGACCGACATCGGCGCGTACGCGACGCGCGACGAAGGGGAGCCTGGACCAAACTCACATTTGGCATTTGATCAGAAATCGATCGCGGGACACGTTGCACACGCGTGCCGTCGCGGATCGCGGCCGATATATCGCACGTTCTTATCGGCCGCCGCGGGGAAGGGACGGAGAAAAACCCTGGAGACGTCTCTTCCCGACGGGTACGGACGTCCGAAGGGTTCCCGAGCCCGAGAACGTGGATTCGCACTATGGTTCGGAAGGTCCT
Organism: Tetramorium simillimum; assembly: GCA_011636635.1. NCBI lineage: Eukaryota > Metazoa > Arthropoda > Insecta > Hymenoptera > Formicidae > Tetramorium > Tetramorium simillimum. Next base: position 22,248 of record VBVQ01000424.1, on the reverse strand, counting down.
GATCTTCCGAAGGGTCCACCCGATCGGAATTTATGATCGCGTGGCAGGATAAACAAAGCGTTAAAGGTGCAACGTCAAGCGCGTCGATATCGGAGCATATCGGAGCGTAAATATGTACTTAGGCGCGCGATGCTCCGAGCGTGCGCGCCGAGCCCGAATATTCGCGTGCATATCATGGACTGCCACAGACTTATATTTGTGGTTATGGGTTTAGTCATGTCGTTGATAAAGGACGATCTGAATAATAATAAATAAAGTTCTTGAAGCAATTGGAAGTTTAATTTTTGTCTCGCCTAATCTTATTTATTAATCTTTATTCTATTGACACTCCGTCGATTTTTGAAGCTTTAAAAATTTGCGGGATTTGAAGACTGACGGGATTTGATTCTACAAAGATCATAATTTTATTCATACCAGTAATGGATAATGGAAGAGAATTTATGATAAATAGAATTCTTAAAGTTGCAATACTCGAAATTAATTGGTTTTTGCTATCTTGTGTTCAATTATATATTTTTTAATAATTTTTTAAACTTTAAATCGCGATTCGGACCGACAGAGTTAATATTTTACAATAATTGTAGTTTTCTTTATATTAATATATAATATATAATAAAAGGGAATTTGTAATAAATACAATTTCTGAAATTATAATGTTCATAATATATTGAGTTTTTAAATTCAATTATACATATTCTTCTGATACTTACTTTGTGATTGTTTAAGTTTCAAATTTTTACAATTTGAATCCACCGATTTGAAATTCCAGAAACTTCTAAAATCGCATTTCTCGATATTTTTTTAATTAATACCATTTATTCATTAATTTTTCTGAGACTTTAAAAGTTTAATTTTTTAAGTGTCTAAATTAAAAAATGAGAGTTTAATTTTCTAAACGTTCAGATTAAGTATAAAATTTTAATTATTCTTAGAATTTTATTTAATTTCGTCTCTTTATTGATTACATTCTGCCAAGAATTTATCGATTTTTAAGTTTTTAATTTCTCGCGGATTTAGAACGAAACTTAATAAAAGACATAAAAATAATATTTGACCAGAAAAAAATTACGGGGAAAGTATTCAGAAAAGATTTTAATCATCCATAAAAACCGTGCAAGATTTAAAGCCGATATTTAATTCCGACTTATTATTAAATTCTCTCTCGTCCCTCCTCTAGCCGCAATAATGCTAGCAGCGATATTGCTCTTTAACGTCTGGGACCGGCTTCGGATTGGCCGGGTCCACTGCGCACTCGCGGGAACATTACACCCCTTATCCCTTTATATCGCGAGCCGTACGACCCTCTCGGCGTCCACCGCGGCTGCACGGTTCACCGTGGCACATCTCGACGGTCTCGTCGTCGAATGCCCGTGTAATTACAACGTAAGTACTCTCCGCCGCGCGGTGAATACACTCCGCTACATCTCGACGTGTCCTTGGGATACTCCAGGATCGCTCATTTTTTTTTTCTTTTATCGATCGTTCGCTGCGGAAGTACGTGCGTGTGTGTAATACGCGCGTGATGTTCGGGCTCGCTGCCGTGCCTGCTCGTCGCCGTGACATATTGTGTCGGGACACCATATGATGATTTTTATATTATCGATTTTCATTTATTTTTACCCGACGGAAATCAAGTACCGCGCGCACCTTCGATTACAATTTAAATACCGAAAACGCAGCTGGACGTTCCTCCCGTTTCCTCTCCTTGGCTAGATGCTGTTGACCTTTATCGGTAAGCCGAGGGTTGAAATCTCGTTGCAGGACCCGTCGTCATGCCGTCGGTTCGCAGGATGATCCTGAGCCACATCATGTCAGGCCTGTACAACAAGATGTGCCGCCGGAAGAATCTGGACGGCAACTTGCTCGAGACGCCGATGAAGAGATGCCTCTCCACCTTCGACATCACGTTGCTCGGTGAATAGACCTTCGCAGTTGCAATTCGAAGAAATCAACTTTGTGACAAAATTACAAAAAAATATATAGGTGAAGACGTACAGTGGTTGACAGGGGTAGAGTGATTGACATCCTGTTATATTTCTACCCATAGCAGACTAAGTGCTCATCGCGATTAATTTTCCTAGTAGCACGTTGGTTTTTTATACGTTTCTTAAACGTCTATTTCTAATATTTTACATACGTTTAGGAAATGTATATGAAACGTACATAAACCATCATGTGCTACCTGCACTAAAGAAGACCCAGTGAGAAATGGTTGGTCGAATCGATATGGATTCGATATCTTTTGCGTCGAAAAGGCCTCAATTCGACATCGATTCGAAGTCTTTTCGATCATCGTTTCTCAATGGGGAGAAGAACTTCTTTAGTACCTGGAAATTAATCGTGCGATGAGCAGTTAGTCTGCTATAAGTAAAAATATAACAGGATGTCGATCACTCTGCCGCTGTCAATCACTGTACCTTTTTTCCTATGTACATATGTATATACGCCTTGTAATTGTCTTCGTGTGCGATGTGTGCGAGCGATATACAACTTGCCGTTACACGCGCGCATTATCGCGACCGATGATAAGCATAATGGTCCGGAATAATAGCCTTGAGCGAGATATGCCGTGTTAGACAACTACTGCACGGACTATTAATGTAAATAATAATAAAGCTGCGCCCAGGGGAGAATTACGCTCCGAGATTAACGTGTCACTTGCTGAACAGTAAACAATATTAATTATCACAATTTTGTATGCACTTGTATGCATAATGAATCGGGCTTCCAGGCGTGGGTCACATGGTCGGCGCCGGAATTTACGTGCTGACGGGAACGGTCGCGCACAACACGGCTGGACCCGGGGTGATCTTTAGCTTCCTCCTGGCTGGTTTCGCCTCCGTTTTGGCGGCCTTCTGCTACGCCGAGCTGGCCGCCCGGGTGCCGAAAGCGGGCAGCGCGTACGTCTACACTTACGTCTCCGTCGGCGAGTTTTGGGCCTTCATCGTGGGATGGAACCTCATCTTGGAGCACATGATCGGTACGAGCCTGTTCCTTGCGGAGAACCGGAAGGATTTACCGAAAAGAATTAAGCCAAATGTTAAACCAGCGATAAGAACACTGAAAAAAATTCTGGTTAAAAACGGACGAATCAGAAAAATCTTGTAGGATTGATCAAATATTCTAGTTGTTATAATAGGAATTTCGATTATCATAAGTTATATAGTATTGAGTTCTATTATAATAACCAGAATATTTGAACATCAATCCTACGAGATTTTCTGATTCGTCCATTTTTAACTAAAATTTTTTTTCAATGAAGGAAAATCAAATTAGACTGATAATTATCAAGTAATAATCAAGTTATTTGTCATGCTAATTAGGCGCAGCGTCTGTGGCGAGAGCCTGGAGCGGATACGTGGATTCGTTGATAGGCGGTGCGATCAGCAATTACACTCGCGACGCGATGGGTGGATGGACCATGGGGGAGCCGCTCAACACCGTCCCGGATGTTCTAGCTAGCGGATTATGCCTGGCTTACGCGATGCTCTTAGGATTGGGGGTGAAGACATCAGCGACGGTCAACTCGTTGCTGACCATCGTCAACCTCGTGGTGATGGGACTGGTCGTTTCTTTGGGCATTTATTATGCGGACCTTGCCAACTGGGGCAGCGAAAACGGCGGTCTTCTGCCATATGGTTTCCGCGGCGTAATCACGGGTGCGTTATCTCAAGTACCGGTTAAACAAGACTTAAAATCTACATGGTTTCGTATAATCTTACTAATCCGCGATTCTACAAGAGGAATAAACGCTAAATTATTAGCTTATTGCAAACGGAATGGAAATTATACAAGAGTATGGTTTTTGCATTATTTTGTAGTTTATATTCATCAGTTAAAACGAAGGTGTTATATCCTTGATGCGTTATTTAGGTGCAGCAACGTGTTTCTACGCCTACGTCGGCTTCGACTCGATCGCGACTTCCGGAGAGGAAGCTCGTGATCCGGGACGGAGCATTCCGCTGGCGACGTTACTCGCGATGGCAATAGTGACTATTGGATACATGCTGGTGAGCGGCGCCCTGACACTGGTCGTGCCGTATTGGGAGATTAATCCTACCGCCGCTCTCCCGGAAGCCTTTTCGTCCAGGGGTATTCCGTGGGCTAAATATGTAATAAGGCGAGTAATTTTCTTTTTTTTTGTAATTCTACTCAATATATTTATAACATAAACATTTCTTTCACAAAATTTTTACGATAAAAACTAGTAAAAACAAAAATATTAAATTCTTTTTTTTCATCATTTTTATTTCATAATGATCCTAAAAGTCTTTTCAAGTTGCAATATTCAAGTTAAAAATATTATAATATTATGGTAATATACGTTAAAAGGTAGATGATGTTATATTATAATAAAGAATAATTAATTTCTTAAGATGCACTAATTGAAAGTGGCTTTTGCAGCGTGGGTGCCCTTTGCGGAATGACGACGACTCTCTTTGGATCCTTGTTCTCTCTCCCGAGGACGATGTACGCTATGGCAAACGACGGTCTGCTATTCAGCTTCCTCGGTCGTATCAACGAGCGCACGCAAGTGCCGGTGTGCAATCTCATTATAAGTGGAGTGCTCAGTGCCTTAATCGCTCTACTGTTCGATCTCCAACATCTGGTGGAGTTCATGTCGATCGGAACCCTGCTCGCGTACACCATCGTGGCGTTCAGCGTTATCCTGCTGAGGTATCTGCCCGAGCAACAACCGTCCGATCAATCCAGCGTCGGCACGCCGAGCAGCGGCTGTTCCTCGCCACCCACGGAGGAAGCGGACTCCAGCAGCATCGCGTCTGTCAAGTCCGAAGTGAGTGCGCCGCGGGTGCTTTTTATTAAAATCGGGATGCTTTAATTGCGGCGCACGATACAACTTCAAAACGTTTGGTTTCTGTAAAAATGTAAATTTTGATAAATTACCTTAAATCTTAATCTATATTAACTATACATATAATCTCTATTATCTATGAATCTTAATATATCTAATATTACGCTCAGGCAATTCTTAGATCTTTTGATTAACAAATTATTAACATAAATCGTTCATGATCGCGTAGCTGTGCGAAGGATCCGGCAGATTCAAGCCGCGATACGCCTGGTTGGAAGACTGGCTGCAGGATTACGATACTCGACATGTCATAACTGCTTGTCTGCTTATCTACATGACGACCTGCGTCTTCCTCAGTGCTTTCATGATAATAGCATTCGAAACCATAGTCCCGTTCAGGAATAGCGATTATCTCTTTGCAGCGAGCTATCTTCCGCTACCCATCGCGTGTAAGTCCATCTCGATTTTTCTCGGCTTTTGCATGATACAAGGAATACTGTACTCAGCCGTATTTGTTTGCTCGCAGGTCTATTCGTAATTGACGCTCACAGGCAAAATCCATCCACCGGGAAATTCCGAGTACCTCTGGTGCCCTTCTTACCAGCATTAAGCATTCTCTTCAACATTGGTCTGATAATGCACCTGTCTTCAATGACGTGGCTACGATTTTCCATATGGATGACAATCGGTACGTTGATTATAATCACATATCATTCGTATAATTTATGAGATATGAATTTAAAGTGGAAAACGTTACATATTAATTTCAATAAACTTCTCTAAATTTCTCTAATTTCTCCTCTTTCTCAGGAATGATAATCTACTTTCTACACGGCATCCATTATAGTAAAGAAGCCGCCTCTACTCCAAACTCATATTCTGTTTTGATGGCTACCTCAGAAGCCGAGAAAGGTACAAAGTGGGGATCTACGTTACGAGTTAGTCCGAAGAGTGACAAGGCATCTATTTCGAATGACAGGGAACTTGTTGATTAAAAATAAGTTATATATTTTTACCAATTGTTTTCCTTATCCTACTCGCGGGTGGAGCCGCGGAAATAGCTTGAATATTAAAATTGAAATAACGTTTAAACTGTTAACAACGAAACATTCGTACATAAGACGGTATGCGATACGAATTATGACACAGACTAGTGCAATGGAATATAGGTCAATGTTTAATTTTTAACAGTTTTTTAATGTAGTTAACGCATAATTAATGCACTCGGCAACTTAAATCTCGGCTACAATGTGTTTTATATGTAAAATCTATTCTGTATTTTTCATTTATATTCGCCACACTTTCTACTTCGGCGGCTCCACTCTACATGTTGCTTGAAATTCAAAGTTTATGGAATATATTTTGTAAATATTGACTTTAGAAAACTTTTTTAACTCATGCATTTTAAAGTCTCTTCGAGAAAGTATTTTGTCTGGTACAAAAAAATCTATTTTTGGTACTTAGCTTTATATTGTTACGACAGCGATTCCTATAATTTTAAGCTCATATTTTTACTTCTTAACAATAATGATCAATAAAGTATTAGCATTCTTTCCTGTTTAAATGACTATTATTATAATACATTGTTTAATTGCAAGATTAAGCAATGTGCTTTATAAAACATTGTGTTTTGTATTATTAGTACTTAATGAACTTAAAACATAATTTATTTTTTTTATCTATTACATATTTTTCTTATACGCACAAATTTAATCACATTGACGCGAACTTATTATTTCTCTATTATTTCACGTATTTTAATACAAGTCTCAATAAAAAATGCGATAACGATGAAATATATTCCTTCTGTTGTCATGGTACGAATGTGTGTGATCAAATTATCTAATTATTAATTATATTAAAATTCAATAAAAAATTCACATCTTGATTTGGTATCAACTTATGTCTGTGCAATTGAATTTAGAATTTTATCTTAGGAATGCGTAGATTTAATGCAAAAATAAAGAAGAATTTGTGAATCTCACAATAGATTCACTCTTATTATCATTATGTGAATTACGAATAATTTATATATACGTTAAAAATGTGTATTACTCGTTCTCTTGGTTCACCAGTCGATTTACGAAATAGTGAAGTCGTAAAGAATAATTAGAGCGTAACACATTTCGCGAGAAAGATTTATTCTGATACCAAAAATATTATATCGATAATATCTATTTGAATGATAATGTGTATTATCATTTATAAATTTATAATTTATGTGTGTATTGTGTACACATGTATTTTTTTGTGCGACTAACATAATCACATGGTGTTAGAAAGTATCCATAATAACAATATACGTAATATCGATATATTTACGACGACAGAAATCGTTAAAGTGTTACAAGACACAAAAGGCATGCTTAAATGACATATAGTTTAGTATGAAAGTTGAATTTATTAAGAATCATTTATATTGTTTTAATGTAAAAATAAATGACAAATATAGATTAGCAATGCAAGTCAAAAGCAACGTACAAACGATATATATTCCGTAATAGATGATTATTATTGCAATTAAGATGCGTCTTAAGGCTGGGGTCTCAAATAAGAACATTGACAAACAAACGGTTGAAAGTCCAATTATTTATTTATAAAAATATTTCTTAGCAAGTAATTCTCTGCATCTGTTATGACTGAATTATTGAAAATTGATATAAATTCCTGTATGTAGATGTAAAATAATCGTGCGTCCGAAAGTTTAAATTTCTTACAGTGATACAAACGCTCGTACAATTGATTCTCACTATATAGTGCACGATATTGTCCTCATGCAACACACATTAACAGTTATAATATCTACGCCAGTGACGTCTGTCCACAGAAACATTTAAAGATGTGACTATACCTGGTTATTCGTATTCATACCCAATAATTCATTTCCATGGCTGTGATTGTGTTTATTTCTCTATATTGCCGTCAGGAAGGTATAAGAGAGTTCAAATAAAACATATGTATACATCAGCTCCAACTTTTTATATGAAAAACTTTTATTAACATCCTGCGTTAAATATTCGTCATGCATTCTTTATGCATACGCAAAATACTTTTAGATGTATGTACAATAGAAACTGCGAACATGCGTCACACATGTGTCTTCATCTGTTTTACAAAACTTCTATGAAATATCTGTAAGTATTCCGTGCAAAATATTATTATTTGAAACAATACGCTGTTTTTTCGCAGAGAGAGAGAGAGAGAGAGAGAGAGAGAGAGAGAGAGAGAGAGAGAGAAGAGATGGAAGAAAGAGAGATATGAGAGAGAGGAGAGAGCAAAATACAAGTTTATGCGTACATACAAAATCTAAATAATATATATAACAGTTTGTAAAAAAATAACATGTTCCGCTTCTGTTGTAATGCATCATTTCGGAAAACATTTGACTCGTTGATTGTTACAAATAAATATGCATATGATATATGTATATATATATATATATATATATATATATATATATATATATAGAAAATACGTATGTCATAATACATATTAACTTATATATATAATAAATAACATTTTACTAATTTCAAATATATATACTATATATACATTTTTTAAATATTTTAATATTACTAAATCATATATCTCAAGTATGATTCAAATCAAGAAAATAAGGATGACAATCGATAGAGGTCTTTTTATTATGTATATATGCACGGAATGTTAATTTGAGATTATATGATATTACGTTTTCTCTTCGTGGAACCTGTACTATATATTTTCAATAATAGATATTGCTTCCCGAGGCGAATGGATCGTTATCGATTCACCTCGTGCACATTCTCATAAAACTGGAACACTTAGTAAACGTACAGGAAATGATGCATGCCCCACATATGGGGTAAATATATAGTGTGTCCATATAGTTCCTATGGGAATCTATTTCAATGCGATTGTTAAACAAACTAGACTAAACTTCGCCTGATACAATAATCACAAAGTTATAAATTTATCTCAGTATATTTCAATGTGAGCATTCTTGGTAGCACCAGTGTAAATAGCAATGATTAATTGTTACGGCCAAATGATGAATGAAATTGAATCTGATATAGAGGAACTACAGTGGATACACACCGTATAGGCAACGACGCATTGAAGAGAATTTCCTAATAGTTTTACAGGTACCAGTGTTAACACATTTATAACACTGTGCTGATATGTTACCTGTTGTTACGGGTAAGTACAATTTTCCAAGCGGACATCGGTTTCGCTTGTAATATGTTAATTTTTCTACGACCCCACCTGAGCCACGAGAAACCTATGATTAAGCAGAGAATGCTCTCTATGTAGTAACCGTCGAGTTGCATAATGCAAACCCCGTTATTGGTATTTGCACAGAGCTGAAAATGTAATAAATAATTTTTACATTGATGATCTGTACATTATATAGCACAATAAAACAATTTAAAAAAGACAGCCAATATGCTGCAACCAACCTCTCGCTCCGTAATTGTGCTACAATCATTTGAGTAGTCGGTACTACATTGTCTGAATGTTAAAGGATCAACAAACCAAAGCGCGGCCGTGGCAGGCCAATTTCCACCAAGATTACATAAAGTATTGAGCAATGTCATGTATGTGCCACCAACTGCCGGATCACTCACTTTTGCGAAGAAAGCCATCGATGCCACAAACATACTACTTGCAGAAATCTAAAGTGTAAAAAAAGACGTTATAGTCACACTGAATTTAAATTAGACATTTATTGAGATTTATATAACCTATAATATAATATTTACCTGATGTATAAAATAGATCAATATCAATACCACATAATAATAAGCTGGAACATATCCATTGATTACAAGGAACGGTGTGACCCACACCAAAAACGCCGCTATTACGCCGAAAGCTAGCCTGCAGTATATAATTTTATAAGTATATATGCCATCCAACTAAAATCTATTATTTATAAATTATATTTATTATAATTACCTAAAAGGCATAGCTTTCATGTAAATGTCCATAGGTCTAGGCCCAGCGGTATATTTCGAGATTATTAATGGCAAAATTATTTGCAATGGTATCATGGGCACGGCCATGAAAGCGAGTTTCTCTTTGGGAAAACCGCCTTCTATAAGCTTTAAACTAGTTACAGCATCGCATGCTGAAAACCCGATCTGCAAGATGGAACAATCAAGTAAATGTAACGAAATTTATGCTGCGAACTATAATTGCCAATTAATAGTATTCAACCTTTGCAGTTAAAAGAAATATAATCGTGGTCTTTATGGATGGTAATTTAACTATGTCCCACAGTAGTTTGTATGCATGCTTAACATCCGTATTTAGTTCTTCGCCTTTCGAAACCCTGCCTTTATCTTCATGCTTAAACAACGCAATAAACGTTGTCGTAACGATAAACGTCCAGCCCCAGAAATATAAAAATCCTAAAAATAAAACATATTACAATTTAAATGCATATCTAATGTATATGAACAATAATTTTTTCGATTGCCCTCCTTACCAGTGAGAGTCAATATGCCTTTGTCAGAAGGAGTTGACCTTAAATAACTATTGCAAAATTCAGCGGACTCCAGGGAAATAAATAAGACATAGCCAATGAAGTAGCCCGCCGTTTGGCCGACGCTGTTACAGGTAGACGCATATCCGACATTGCACCTTAATATACAAAATCAAAATTAAGCAAATTTCGTAAATGTAAACGCTGACATATGTACACGAGGTTCGGATACTTCGCCAAAGTACCTTTTAAGCATCGTGAGGGCCCATCCATCTACTACAATGTCCTGAGTCGCGGCGAGTACGTTCAGGGAGAAGAATAATGCAGTCAACATTTCGATGTTGGGGTTTTCGTGCTCTTTGCCCAACCAGTGGTCCACGTAACTCGACAGGAGAAGCATGAACAAACCCATTAAGTACTGGGTGGGAATCAACCATGTCTTTCTCCTTCCAAACTTTTGGGAAAAGATCGAGTCTACTATGGGCGCCCAAAAGAGCTTCAACGAAAATGGCCATTGTACGAAACTAAATTCTGCCTGCGTCAACAAGTAAAGGATACATTATTTTCAGTTTTGCATAGCTATTAAACTAATAACATATTATCACATTGACCGTCACGTCATCAATATGTGTAACATACACTTTACCGCAATACTAATACTTATTTGTAGATATTTTTTTAAAAGCATAGATTAGATAAAATAAAAAGTACATATGTTTGAGCTTCAAGTTTTAAACAAAGCATGTCATGAATTCTACTACGAGCGTGGTCTGGCAAGATGTTTTAATAGATTCAACAATCAATATGTTAATATAATTCACAGAATACATCAATATTGTTTAGTCAAACCGGTTTTAGAAACGCTTGCATATTAAACAGCAAATATTTGTACAGAATTGTGCTCGTCACACACTTCCACACAAATCCAAGGAAATCATCCTGTATTTCTCATCTTTCTCTCGACATCACGAACACTCAAACATTGTACTCCGCGTACTACATGCAGGCTAACAGTGCTCTTCTTCCTTTTCCCCAATTTTCTTGGGCTGACACCTGATTTCTGACGAGACTCAATACGGTCAAATATCAAAATCTTATGTCCTTTAGGACCTCGCGTACCTGTTGCCGATAGGAGACCCCTCTGTTCTGCAACAGCATGGGGATCGAGCCGCACAGTCCCAACGGGATACCCTGCAGCAGGTACAAGAAGAACAGAATCGCGATGTTCTTCTCGTCCCCGCGCAGGTCGGAGGGCTCCTGCGTGCTGCTCGAGTCGACGACGCCGTCCTCCGCCGTCCGGTCCTCTCTCTCCCGTTTCCGTCGCATATTGACATCCATGCGCTTCGGTCAACAGCGGAATACTCACGCTTACGCGCCACGTCCACGCACCGCTGATTTTTTTTCAAGGTTATCGCCGATTAGGTTAGAATCTCCCCTCCGTCACCGCATATCGTAGAAACGTGACACGACGTAGCGATTCGCGCTGAATGGGCAGAACCTCGACGGTGACGACGGCGAGCGAGCGAGTGACTCACGCTGGTCGGAGCCGCCAGCTGACGACGCGATCACCGCGGATACATAACCTGTCGCTGCCGCCCGCAGCGGTTACGGTCGCGAAACGAGACGAAACTCCGGAGTGACAGTGGGCGAGAATCGAGTTCAGTCCTCCACCCTGGCTCTCACCACGACATCATGAAGACGGGACTCGCGCGGGAAGCGAAGCGAAAGCTCGCACGAGGACGGGACTCTCCCGAATGCCCGAAACACTGTCGCGTTGCCACGTTGCCTCTTATTAGGACACGTCAGTTATACTTTGTTTTTTTTTCCCTCCCCCGTGCGACGTCACGTGCGCGCGACCGTGCTCGACGGTGGGTACGGCGCCGAGGGCGCCACCTGGCGCGGCGCCGCGACGTCTGGCGGCAGGTTCGAACGAGGGGGTCTCGGGTTTCCGAAATCGGCGACACTACGGCTGCGTTCGTTTTAGACGCTTACGCGCTGAAAGCGTCATTCTATCTTCGTTGCTTATTATATATTGAAGAAGGATAGAATGACCCTTTCAGTATGTGAGCGTCCAAGGCAAACGCAGCCCATGATCGTACGAAAGGTCTTTATTTCTGCGTGCATGTATGCATCCTCCTTTGTCAAACGGTCGGATGAGTGTTAATTAATGGGTATGATTACAGGGAGAGCCTTGCTCAAACTTTTCTTATGTAATTACAGGTAAATACGTTGCAGTTTTCGTTCTCCGACGACGCCACGCCGACGGCCAGCTTAATCAGGTCCTTCACATCCGCGCTCACGGTACTGGTGTTCAGCACGTTGTTCCGTATCCTACAATAAGTTTTCCAAGTTTGTAAAAGTTACTCTAATACGCGACGTGTCGCAAAATCCAGACTATTGCGAAAGATTTAGCGTACAGATTGGTGAGATGATATTTCCGATTTGTGCTCAAAATCTCGACGTCCTTTCCGAGATCGGACAGGTAATCCTTTTGGATCTCGCACGTCAATCTGGCGACGCAGCGTGGAGATACGATCAATCTGTCGGTTGAGCCGTCCCGTTGTATCTGCTCATAAAAAAAAAAGAAAGGAATCAGCAGCCTGGCGAGATTTCTGCGCCGTACGATCCGTACCTTAGCTAGGTTTTCCCTCAACATGTATAAAATGTAATCCATCTGGAAGTCGGTCCGCTCTTCCTCCGGGAAAGTCTCCGATCTTTTCCTCCTGCCGGTCACGATGCCGATCGGCAGGAGAACCGGGTTCGAAGCTAACGCCGCGGCCGCCCCGATCAGCGCGACGCCCGCCAGAGCTTTTAACGCTATCGCCTTAACGAATATAATAAATATAATTTCTTAATTTACTCTCTTAATCGATTTAGTATTTTTAGGTAAGAAATATAAGGAATATTCATCAAATGCCCTGAAAAAAGATTCTGGTTAAAAACGGACGAATCAGAAAAATCTTGTAGGATTGATTAAGTATTCTGATTATTAGAATAGAAATTCTGGTTATTATAATAGAACTCAATTTTACAACTTTATAACTAATAATAACCAGGTTCCAATTTCTATTATAACAACCAGAATGTCTGATCAATCCTATAAGATCTTTCGATTCGTCCGTTTTTAACCAGAATTTTTATTCAGTGTACACACCTTTTGCGCGTGAATGTTTCCCTGCGCCACGGTCGCGTCCGGATAAGCCGCGTCGCCGGGACCGAATTCATCACCATCAGCCAGTGTCCCCGAAACCCCTCCGTGTCCAGTCGGTCTGCCGTAGCCCCCGTAACCACTAGCGCCATAACCGTATCCTCCGCTTCCCGGGCCGTATCCCAGAGCGGTGGGTCTGTTGGCAGTTTCACTCGCGTGCACTGGACGCGGCCCGTACCTTTTGTATTCATCAAAATAAACGTACAAAATGAATTGTCCCGACGTCTAACGTCGGGATGTCACGCGTCGTTCCTTCTTCGTGAATGAAAAAAGAAGTTCTTTAAGCTTTCGTGAACCTTTCCACGCTCTTTTAATTTCGCGACGGAGAGAGAACGTCTCTCTCCGCTTCTCCTTTTCTCTCCCTCTTTCTAGCCTTCTCCGAGGTAATACAGAAGACTCGACGGAGATTAGCGGGAGATTTATGGTCGCGGGAAGTTGGGTAAATTTACCTGTCTCCCAACTGACTTCCTGCGTAGACTCCGTTTCCGCTGCCTCCACCGGGCCTACCGCCGCCGCCGCTTCCGACGGGACCTGGGGGCCGACCTTGAGTTTGCCACCCGTACCTGAAAGGAAACTCCTGACATTTTCTTTTCACACGTAAAAGATAGCCCCTATCACTACCTATCAATAGGGTGTCGTTCGCTGTACTGAGATGGATACCGTCCGGTCTCCGAAGGGATCTTGTTGTAATTGTAATCCGGCCGTGTCAATCCGCCGGAGCTGTATTTAGAGCCGCAGCAGCTGGAACTTGCAGGTGAAAATGTCCCGAATAATCCGAATTGTTAAAAATCTTGTTCACGAATTTTTCTATCACGCTTTAGATTTGGCAAACAAAAAAAAAAGCAGTAAAATCAAATCGGAGATATTATTGACTTATCTCTTTCGAGGTTCGAGTCGCGTTGCAAGACGGTTCTTGGCTTCTTGTCCGTTTTCTTTGCGTCCTCCTCATCGATGTCGCCGAGAACGAGCTCCGACGAGTTTTTGCCGTGAATGACGTTCGCGAGGAATCGGTCCTCCGAATTGGCCAGACCCTTCGGATGCTCGGTCGTTGTCGTGTATTCACTCTTCTCCGCCAGCGCGCAACAAATACCGAGGATAACAGGGAGAATTAGAACGTGCGTCATCGTCGCGAGTATTCCACTTGACGGCCGTGCTTGAAACGTTCCGGATATCGAATATCGAGTACTATGCAAGTTGTTATTCCGCCGCAAGAAGTTCGGACAAGCGTTCGCTCTAACGTAGAGATGACAAAAAAGTGGCTCTCTAATTTCTCAAGTTTCACCTATTTATATAGCGGTTATGCATGGGATGCTGTCGCGTATTCATCCCTCAGGGACGAATGCAGAACTTTCTTGCGGTAAAAATCTGTAAAGTGCAAAAAATCAGAAAGTAAAAGTTACTCTCTCAATATTTTTCCTGTATTCTTTGTATCGTTTGTAACTGTAATTAAATAACGGAAAGTTTTTAAAGCTTTACAGCTATAAACACACATGCATTTGATATTTTGGCAGATTCCATTTGGGTCATGTTATTTTCTTACTTATCTAATTTCCAGAGCAATTTCATACTGTGATTATTAAAAAAATCAGACAATAGGGAATCAATGTAATGATAACAATAAAGCGACCATTAAAGCAAGCTGTCTAAGAACAGATAATAATATAATGACAGAAGCTTAATTATAAGATTATGATAATTATAGTCCCTTGATATATAGCAAATTAGAGACAAACAATAATGGGACGTTTATCTTGATTGACGATTTGATAATTTCTACTCTTATTCTTGCTGCATGAATATTCCACAAACGATTGCAGACCGTGTAATTCTTAAAATAATACCACACTAGAGCTGCGTCCCTGAAATTACAAAGTGTGACCAAACGTCAAGCGGTAGAAGAGCGCTAGCGAAAATAAAAGTGTCGCGAGTGAGTCAACGCGCGTCACGCCAGGACATTAATTAGGATTTCCCGCCGTTATTGTTTTCGTCACTTGTGTTTGCGAAATTCGGCGGGTCCGCGAGGCGGCATTACGCCAATCGAGATTCCATCAACCTCGCGCCTCAGCACCTCGAGCTAACGCTTCACGTGTTATTTTGACCCTTTAGGAGACTCATCCCGGCCAACTTTCTCTCCCGTAATTAACGTCCAATTAATTCTATTTTCGCGGAAATATGCCATAACATTCGAATATAATTTTTCTTTCGTTTTTTTTTTTCACTTTCCCTTTATGCTCGCTACGGTCCCTCGCCCTTTCCGCATCACGAAAGTCTGCTTCTTTCTGGCGGTGAAAACTCAATTCATATACGTAATCACAATTTCTGACGTACTTTGATGGAGAGAAAACTGAGACGATCTATACATCAAGAAATCTGGTCCACGAGAAACTCGAGAGTAAGTCAATAAGAAAGTGATAGCATGGGTCCGAAAATATTTCGCTGAATTGACGATAATCAATTTTCCCCTCTTTCGCTCCTCTAACGAATTCCGCCGTTACGAAATGTGAACGGGACAATTTGTTCCGCCGTGGTAGCCGCTAGTGTGACCAACGACCGAAATTATGCGAATACAGCGTATCTATTGTTTCAGTCTTTGTTACACCGCGCTACGAAATTTGCATCAGCGAAGGAAGCCTCGGGTCAGAACGTCAAAGATGTCCTTGTAAAACTGTGATGTAGGCCGGTGTTTATAGTCTGTTCTTATATTTAAGACCATCTTAAAATTCTTAAGTAACAATTTAATATGCTGTGAACCAATCACAGAGCCGTGTTAGTAGCTTAAGACATTGCTTAAGACAGTCTTGAAATAAGAATTGACTTTGAATACCGGCCATACTAGCAAAAATAAAGTACATTTATTTTTTCAACATTTGTAGTTATCGCTATGATAGCCGAGTATTCGATATAGTCGATTATGGCTAATATAAATAATAAATTATCTTTCAGGTGATTTAAACCTAAACTTCAATCGTAAGAAAAATCAAATTCGAAAATAAAAAAAAAAGAGAGGCGTTCCCTCGACCCTCCGTTCACGTTCGAGCGTGAAGAAAAAGCGCCTGTACATCGGCGATCGTGTCGAGTGCGCGTATTCGATCAACCGCAGGAAGCGGAACGAGACGCGGGCATTAATTTAAGCAAAACCGACGACCCCCGAGAGAGAGAGAGAGAGGGCGGGCTGCAATGAAAGAGAGAACTCGATTCCGTTCCGAGGATGCTGGGGACGGAACATTAGGGGCCTAATTTAAAGAAAAGAGGAGGGGGGGTGAGGGGTGGCCGCCGCTCGGTAGAACGCGAGGGGGTGCCCTCCCCGAGCGCGAGCAGGACGGGACGCAGAAAGAGAGAGAGGAACGGGGCACGGGGTGGTCCGGAGAAGATACGGAGAGATCGCGGAGCGGAGCGAGAGCAGAGTAATCAATACGCATTCACACGCGGTGCCTCGCGTTCCCCCGGTTTCCATGGGGACTGACGCCCACGCATGCGTCGGTCCAGCGGTGCTGCTGTACCAACGAGACCGTCTGGAGGTCCGAATCAGTCTCGCGCCAACCATTCCGTGCGTGAGAGACCAACGTTGCCTATCGGCGATCGGCAAAATCCATGAAACAAATTGCATCGTATTTTCAAAATGACATGATAACTCAAGATACATTTTTTATATCACGTGGATAGCAATCTTGCTCCTAAATTGATTTCAATATTTGACGAAGCATTTCGCTGATCGAATACACATGCTGAAGAAGTAGAGTAAATGTAACACAAAGCGTGTCATGTATAATAACAGTTACAACAACTCCGTTTCCATAACAACTTTGTTTGATAAAATATAAAAGAAAATAAAACGCGCAGTTTTATTTCGAACGGCTTGATAAGCTCTTGTGATGGGCACGGGCACGAAAGCCTAGGAAGCCCTAATCTAAAAAAAGGTATTCAGCCTCAAACGCCCGCGATATCCACCGCTATTTCGGGAACGATCGGCGTCCGCGGAGTGGAAGGCACGATCAAGCAAACCGTGCGGGATTGTTCCCCCGGCGACGGTGATCTTGGTCCCTTCTATCGCTGTCATTCGGGGGGGTTCGGTCGCGGCGTCCATCCGACGGATGTACGCTCAAGCAGCCGCCCTCGCTCTCCGCTCCGGCACTCGGCCACCCTTCCGACGGTACGTCGTGGAGTCGCCGCGACGGAGGGAAAAGAGGGTTGCTCGTCGTGGCGCGCCTGCGTCGAGTCCTCAATGACGACTCGGCGAGGTAGGTGCTCGACCCGGACGCAGTTGGGAGAAAACAAGCGGCAGGCAGCCCGTCGTTCCCGCGTAACGTGGGCTTTTCCCCGTTCTTTCGGCGAGTGAGAGAGAGAGAGAGATCGCGCGCGCGCTGCCGAGAACGAGGGGCTCGGCGATCGTGGATGGCGTGGACCCGCGCCGGCGGTCGTGGCGCGAAAAGTGCGTGACGTGGTGCGCCGATCGCGCGCTACCTCCCCCGTAGGTGAGACCTGAAGCGATGGTGACGCGAAGCTCGGGCGCAGCGGTTATAATAGCGCGAAAAAAAAACTGACGTTCAATAACACGGCGCGCGTTAGGTTCGTTGAACCCTATCGCGGATCTGCGGGTGCTGCGGCTGATCCGGTTCGAGTGGGCCTCGAGAGCGTGTCGGAGCCACGGCCGCCGCTGCCGCCGCCGCCGCCGCCGCCGCCGCTGCCGCCGCTGCGGAGGGTGATGATGCGCGTCGACTGATTACGCGCGCGGATTCTGTATTCCGCGCGTATCGCATCAACGCCGATCCTCGCTTCGCCAGCGTTTTATTGTTGTTTCGCTCGTTATATTCGCGCCTGTGTGCCCCTTCAGTTTCTCGAGACTGCCGTCCCCCCGACACTTCCTGTCCACTCGCGTGTATGTTCGTCCTGCGTGTGCCGTGTTGTTTCCGGTGCACCTGTGTGCGGCGCCGTGAGAGATTCGACGACAGATGCACGTTTGAAGAGGGAAAGAAAGGGAGCACGTCGGCCTTTGTATAGTGCAGTGTGTTTGGAAGCTATTAAATCGCCGATTGCATGTGGGTCACGAGTTGCATTCGTCCCAGCTAATGAGATAAAAGGTCCGCCGAGCTAAGAGGTAAGCCTGTTAACTGGCGTTACTAATGGATAAAGTTGCTGATACAAAAGCGATTCGAAGAGCGAGATAGATTCGGATTAGTGTGTAAAAAAGAAAATTTCATCAGCAGCTTAATTAATATTGTCAACGTAGAACAAAGCTGGTCGGATCAACCTTCAGGTTCAATATATCCAAGTTAATTTAATGTAAAAACTATAAAATTATAATGTTAGACAGTTACATTTATTAAACCTTGAAGAAATATTCGCCATAGTTTAAACGTTTCTGTTCTATTCCAGACAAAGAAAAGAACCTTCGAGAAAATCTATTGGCCGAAGGAAATGCGTTGTAATTAATTTTAGTTTAAATAAGTGATAGTTTAAATAGTTCATAGCACCAGTCATAATTTGTTTTAAATATTTAGTCTCCTCGAAGAAACATGTACATATTTCTTATAATCGAACACTGATTACGTTGACTGAATCCTAGCGATAAAAAATTTTAATAAGCGGAAAAACTGTCATAGGCAGTTACAAATTTTCATCGGAGAGATAAAAGTCACGTGGCTATAGTAGGTGCCTGCAATTTATCGTGTCCTTAACCTCGTAGAAAATCAATGTTCTTCATATATCTCTGTGTGGACTGTACGTTCCGTGTACGACGTCACGTAGTTTGAGCATCTTCACTTTAATAAATGAAATGAATCAGGGATTCGTAATCCCTTCCTCCTGTCGTAAAGAGAAGCTTAATACTTTACTAAAAAAAAAAAATCCGTCCTGATAAATATAGTAAACGGCTGCATTTGCTGCATTTGCTTCATTTTCATATTGATAATTATATTGAAACCATTCCGTAAAAGTTGACTTTGCAAATTCTGCAATAGGCCGCGCGTTCGCTGCTTGCAATTGAAATAAAACGCTAATGGATGAGCGTCCCTTAAGATATGCAGCGGATTAGAGGCTGTTCTTTCCGGCACAAAGGGATCGGTAATGAGAACTACCGCAGTGTTTGCACAAGAATCGCGCTTCTTTTACCCGCGGTCCTTCGTGGGTTGCTTGTAACGCGGGGGCGTTCGCCCTACCAAATTGTTTAAAGGAGAACGTTTATGTAAATGCTGCCCAAAGTAAATTCAATGCCGTGGAGGAGTACTGGTAACGGAGATGTACAATTTTGAGAGGATACAAGTTTGAACAATTAACAAGCTTAAATTAAATATTCCCCATGCATAATCACATTTATCTGCATAACGTCTCTCTTTAGATTATTATATATTTTATATCGCGCGGCAATATATATCTTTTTATGTATTAATATATATTTTACACCAACGCTGCGAATTTCCTTTTCATTTTACGAGGAATCTCACGCCTGTGAAATTGGAATTACTTTAAGTACTACGCGATAGGACGGAATCATCTCCCGTTCGGATAAAAAAGCCCGCGTTATCGACCGACTGCCGATTTCATCTCCACGATATTCGATGTGCAAAGGCTTGACTAGATTCTGATCTCCCCTGCTCTTCCCCCTACCTAGCTCCTTAACTTAAATCTCACGAGGGTAGCGTCGTAGGCAAGGGAGCGAGCCGTACGTCTTCCACGCCGCTGCTATTCCGCGTGATTCTCGAATCCGAGCTGTTCTCTTCGCGGCTGCGGCGTTGTTCCCACGTCAAGGGATGATAGGGTATTCCCAATTGTATGGCGTGGCACATCTCTCGTGACGAGGGACGCGTTTCTTCCAGTGACAATTGTCGATATTTCCAGATATTACGTGTTTACTAGGCTTTCGAGACACCTACTCGAAACATATTGTTGACTTGTGGACTGTAAAGTCGCGGAGCACCTGGACTTCCATATTGATCTTACGCATTTATATATCAGACGTAATTGTTTGTAATCTTTTAATCACTTAATGTGTCGTGCATATGTTATTGAATACGCGATGAAGGTCAGACAGCCGCATTTAGAAACAATTCCGGAGCGGATTAAAAACCTCTCTTTCTTCATTCATATTTAACGGATCTAAAAATTAACTCCGCTCCTTTTATTTAAATATTCCAGACAAACATTTTAAAACAATCAATTTTTAATTACTGTGCCAATGTGAATACAACCGTTTTCGACTGATAAAAATTATTTCTACGATCCGAGAATTTTACGTCAAGATCAGTAGGCACTCAAAGTTGAGATTTTGACATTCGGATATTTCGGCTGAATTTTTTCCGAGAGAAAAAATCTTGCAGCGTGTCGCGTTTCGCAAATCCCGAAGTCGAGCCCGTAAAATCGTTGAAAAATTGCCGTGGCGCGCGTTTAATCCCGGCTTTCGGGTCGTACGTCCGTATCGAGGGGATGCAAAGGCCGATACGGCTAGTACCCTGAAATCTGCGGACGGGACATTATCGCTCGGCATTCTCTCTCCCGGAAGCCGATGGAATCCGTCGATATAGTTCAGACACGTGTGTTCAGCTGCTGTAAAATCCTTAGCAGCGATCGCGCGTTTTACGTGTACGTTCCATATCCGAGAGATCTTCCGACGGGAAGCTGCAGAGAGGAAATGGCGCGTCTTACTCACCGATCTGTGAGAAAATACGAGATAAAAATAAATCCACACGTATCGAAATAATCCAAGTCACTTCGTTTATTATATTTCCATGAAAGACAGTAATGATACCAATTAAATTTTCTAATTGTTCGGATTCCGGTCAACAAGTGGAAAAGCTTCCACCTGATATATAAATTAAAAGTGAGAAATAGCACGGGTTAAATGCTGCCTCAAGTACAGTCGCATCCTCCCACGTTCCGTTCGGTCTCTCTCCGACAGTTATACTTACGGTAACCATCCGTCCTATATTACAGAGAATAGTCTTTTATTTTAGATCTGTGTCCTTTAGATTTATTTTTTTCTTGAAAACTTACTTTCGTCCTTTACTTCTAAAAAGTCCTATAACATGTCCTGTATTTCAATCTTTATCACCTTTGTATATTTTACGTAATGTTTAAATAAAGATGTATTTTTTATAATTGTTTTAGTCTACAAAATTTTATTTATTTTCATATAAATATATATTCAGGAAAAAAATATTGATGATAATAATAAATTTACATTGCACTTGTTTGTGGAAGAAGGATAAGCAGCGGTGTTCTTTATTTTTCTCAAAGAAATGTCACCGTATAGTTATACTCTCGCGTAAAGTTCACGCGGCGCTACGAGCTCGCGCGCGTGTTCCAATGAGCACCAAATCACAACAACCCGTGGCAAAGGGCGTCCAATGATCAATTGTTTCTATTAATTTCAAGAGTTAACCGTTGCTCCCAAACTGTTCCTTTTTTGTCGTCATTTCCGTGCAAGAAGATTCTAGACTATTCGAGAATAGTCTGGAAGCACCGCGCTATAAATGAGCGGCGCGAGATCTCTCGCTCTCTGTGCACACGAAGCCGCTCGGCTACAAAGTCCGCGTCGAACGCTGCAAAATTAGAGTCACCCGCTCTAGAATTCTGCCGCTAAACCCAGACAATCTTTCTCGAGGGCTTGCGACAAGGCAGTTCTAGCCACGTGAGTTGCTCGCGAGTCGAAACTCGTCGCGCGCAAGATTGTGACCTCGCTTGGTTCACGGCCAAATTCCAGCTTACAGCTACGATCTGTATATATATATATATATATATATATATATATATATATATAAAACAATA